>BHFT01006358.1:0-32500 GCA_004320025.1 Laticauda laticaudata
TGTATTCAAAACTATGTTTATTCTTATACCTGTATCTTGTAAGCAACTGACAAATCAAATAAATACTAAATACTAAAAACAGTAGGTCATTGTTTGGAAAATAAAATGACTTTCTTTCTTTCTTTTTTCTTTCTTTCTTTCTTTCTTTCTTTCTTTCTTTCTTTCTTTCTTTCTCTTTCTTTCTTTCTCTTTCTTTCTTTCATAGGATATGACAAAAGTGGGAAACTAGTTTCAGAGAAACATCTACTCTTTTGTAATACTTGCCTTAGTTTATCTAACAGAAAGAACTAGATTATAGCTTCAAATTGTAGTTTTACATGTTGCAGTATAGAAGAATTTGCTCAGGGTTTGTCTACTCTTTTTACATTTCTACTTGTACAAGTGAAAACATACAAAATCAAACCAGTTCTCTTTAACTCTTTCTCATTCAGATTTAATAGTTTTAGTTTTGCCTACCTACATGAGAAAGAAGACTTTAAGAATCCTTCCCATGACATGTTCTATTTTGTTTTGCCCAGTGTCAGGACTGCAGAGGGTTTTCATTCTCATCATTTCTCATCATTTTTCTCTCTCTATTCCCATCATTTCTCTGTGGTATACACAACTACTCTTTTTAAGTGAAGATTTAATTTCACGTTGGCTGCAGGTCATAAAATAAATGCAAACCTACTGCATACAGTGAACTGATTATTTAAATGAATAAAATGTTAGTAAATCAAAATTAAATGTCATTAGTGTGATTATAGAAGCGTTTTACAGCATGGAATCTAATACCAATGGTGCAATAGCTCTTCCAGTTCTCTCTGATCTAAGGCAGATATTGCTGACTTATTTATATTTCTTGATAGTCAAAGGCCTATCATCTACTTGCTTATGAAGAATCAGTTTTGGGGTGGTCTGGCCAGTTGTTTTGAGCACACATCAGCTGAGGTTGGTATTAGATATGTGAATGGAGAGTTTGAAAAACAATATATGTATGATCTTCAGTTTCTTTCCTGCCACAAAAATGCTAGACATCATGCTATGCAACAAGACCAAGTTTTCCTTTTAAAACAATAATTATTATTACATTAAATGTATAAGATGAAACTTCAGCTACTAAATACAGCATCGTCTTCTTAATTGTGAGAGTATTTTAACATTGGAATATAATGATGCAATTTAATTTTAATGAGTTTTTTTTCCAATATGCTGTTTCTTAGTTAAATATTATTATTCTGTTTTTGAGATTTAGAATTGATAGAAAAACATGGTTCTCCCCACAACTATTTCGAGAACTTCAGCATAAAATTTGCTTGTACTAGAGCCCAAGGGATTTCCTGGATAGTATCTATGACACTGTTACAGACATTGCTATAATCACAGTTTTATAACCCCTTTAGTATTTGTAACTTAAAACTATCACTATATAATTGTGCTCAGATATATCTTGAAAAGTCAGATATGATGGTATTAAAAGCTAAATGTACTATTGAGGGGAAAGAAAGAATTATTCAGATATGCAGAACTGAACTGCCAGGTGCATCTTTTATTCCCATCACCGGGGAACCATAAATCAGCAAGCTGGTTTTTGAGACCCAGAATGGGCTATGTAGCACCCCAGAGAATTCCATGAAGATCAGTGAGGCTATTCTCCATTGTCCCCTAATGCTGGCTACAAAAAAAAAAAAGCCTCTTCCTTTTGCCTAATGCCTTTACAGTATAATCATAGAATTGTAGCATGGAAAAGGGCCATTTAACTCCACCCTTCAGTGTGGAAAGCTATCTAGTTTTAATTTAAATATATCCAGGGAAGAGACTCCCTGCACTGTTCTAGATTAGTTGCATGGCTTTGATTGCCTGGAAGGGATTTTTTCTCCTTCACACAGTTTTCTGAAACTTAAATCCATATATGATAAAGGAGTTACCAATAAAAATAAAATAAGATAAATCTATCTGATAAATCTATTCTGACTTCTGGTAATTACTTCATTGTTTGCTTGTAGCTCAGATTTTGGGATAAGGGTGCATACAACAGGTCCATGATCTTCTGCATGACTTCATTTCAGTTCCTTGAAAAATGCTGTCATATCTCCCTTCCTCAAAGCTCAATGTATTTAGCTATTTGAATTTCTTCATATAACTTTTCTGCCCCTTAACCAATTTTATCTAATTATTTGAATCTGCTCTGATTTCTTTGAAACTTTCTTAAGGTGTAGTATCCAGAACTCAACATAGTTCTTGAAATATGATCTGACCAACCCATAATAAAGTAAATCAGTTCTTTTGGCCTTTCTTTTTGCAACCACATCACACATTGCTGACACATTCAATTTCTAACTAGGACTCAAAGATTGTATTAAGACAGTTATCATTACCAAACCAACTATCATTTATCCCATAGCTTTGCTTTTCATTTTAATTAACTGAAGAATTTTGCATTAAACTTCTTTATGTAACTTTTACCTCATTTCTCTAACTTATCGACTTCATTCTGATTTTTATGCTTAGTGGAAGTTAGATATATTTATATTACCAAATTAAAAGTGAAATAGGTTACTGAATTAAAAATGAAACAGCATTTATCTGGAAATGATGAATCCATGCTGAATTCTAGTAATTACTGCATTGTTTGGGCTTCATGGTCTGCTCTAGAATTTTTTTACCTTTTCATAATAAAATAAAATTGACAAGGCAATAATTCATTATATCTTCTCATTCCCTCTTTTAAAGAGAGAAATAATATATGTTCTCCTTTGGTTGTGTGGCACTTTGCTATTTATCCAAGATAATCCATAATTCAGATAGGCTATTAGCTACTTCTGTCTGTACAATAGGAAACAATATATCTCTTAAGTATATATAAGAGCTGTATGTGCTTTCCCCATTTTTTACTTCTCATATAATTACAGTAATAGCACACCGGTAGGTACATGCCAAACATGCTGAAAAATGTTTCTGATAAAACTTCATTTGCTTGTTCTTCTTGAATTTAGATTATTTTAAATCTCATTTAATTAAGTTTTTTAGTTTAAAAGTATTCCACCTTTTTTCAGCTTCTCTTTAATAACAATGTCAGGACCCTTCCATGTCTTACAAAAAACTAGTTTTTCATCTTTTCTTACATGCAGCAGATTCCTTGTACCTACAGCAGAACTTCCAAATAGAGGTGATTCCCTATTTGGAGGAGATTTGAGTACTATAACTAAAACTAAAGTTTCATTCGGTAACTGAAAAAGAGAGAAGCACTTGTATGAAAGAAACCTTTATTTTATTGACATTGGTTCCAGTTCATTCCAACAGATACTGAATTGCAATTTTAAAGCTATTAACATATTTCTAGCATATTTGCATGCAACTGATCAATAAAAAGTTAATTTGGCTAATGTTTTCTAAGAGTTATAACAGCTTTGGGCATCCAACTTATATTAATCATTGAGTAAATGCTGAATTCCGCAGTTGATGTTTGAGGGCATTATCAGAATCCTGTTTTAGATGTCTTTGTTATGTAAATAAAGCAAGTTTATCTCATACAACTATAATTTTATGTTACTGAAAGATTTCCTTTGTATTACTGCAGATCAAATTTACTGTGAAGGTTGGGAAGGAAAAACACTGCTTTTCATCTGGGAGTTCTACTTAAGAAAGTTTTAGAAATTCTTTCATCTGGGAAAAAAAAACCCAACTGTCCATTGTAAACATATAATTCTTATTAAATTATTCTAGTTTTTGTGTGAGATATTTTATTTCCATGTTTATTTTTTTAAAATATTACCATCAATGAGTAATATGTAAATATTGTTAGTAAACATTATTGCTTCTTGTTATAGATGATTGAAACACATGCACAGTTTAGCTACATCTTATGGGAATCTTATTCCTGTTGAATATGAATGAGCAAGAGTATGTAATGTAATATAGTCTACATCAGGGGTGTCAAACTCGCATCGTCACGGCATCGTCACATGACCTATCAGGATTGTTTCTCTCTTCGCTAAACTGGGTGGGGGCAGAGCCAGCCCATGATGCATTCAGCCTCCGGGCCGTGAGTTTGAAGTAATTTTCTCTGATCTTTGTTGATATAATAATATGTCTTCTAAATTATAGCCATTGTGTGTCTGAAATATTGTTAAATCTATATTTCTTTGAGAGAAGTTGATCCCAGTCTAGCAATTACTAAGAGACTATTATATAATTTAAATCTTAGACTTTTGGAGGACTTTTAAAGTTCTAACCACAGGTTTTCAAAAATTATTAACAATTGCAGTGCTAACTACTCAATTTTTTTGTTACAAAGGACTAATTTCATTAATTACTAGCTAATTAAGATTCATACCTGCCAATTTTGCCTTTAAAATACATTGTGGAATTATTTGATTATTTATAAAATAATCCTTTCATTTGACAGGTTATTGCTGCCTAAACACATTGCTATAATTATTCTCATTGTCCATAGAATCACATTGTCTCCAGATACTTTACAATAATACACAAACTACACTTAATACCAATATTCCCAAGTCTGGTCTTCAAAAATTCATATGATCACACTAGAATGCAACAAAGAGACAGAGAAAGCAGTAATTTCTGTATCAAGCTCTAGTAACCTAATGTAATTCAACAAAAGGTTATATCTAGGAGTTGGCTGCTGTGGGTTTGCAGGGGTTCAAAAGATCCTCTAGCTAAGATTCTACACAATTCAGAGAACCCCCAATCCCACTCTTGTCTGGCCCCACCCACCCCACCTTGCTCTTCTCCTCCCAGGAGTCCCCACACGGCCTGTTTTGGATGCAGGTAGGTGCAGGGCACACGCGGAGGCTCATGGAGGGTGAAATACAGGCCTCCCAGAAGTTTGGAAAGGCTGGAAACAAGCTTGTTTCTGGCTCTCAGAAAGCCTCTGGAGCCCAGGAAGGCCATTTTCGCCCTACTGGAGGCTTGAGGAAAGCCTCCAGAGCCCAGGGAGGGCAAAAATGCCCCCCCCCCAGCCATGGTGTAGGAGGCAGATTAGCCACACCCATCATGGCCACACCCACTCAGCAACTGGGCAGAGAACCCATTGCTAAAATTTTTGAAGCCCACCCCTGGTTATATCTAATATAACTTCCTAACATCTGTAATTTCAAATGTATTAAGTTTTGAATCACTTATTACCCAATTAGAGATAATTTAAGCCAAAGTACAATTACCCAAATTCTTAGAATATTGAGGTTCCATTCTCCAGCCTGTAAAGTGGATAATTGCTCTTAATGCTAGAATGGGTGTAGTATAGCAACAATTTCTCAAAGTTTAGAGCCTGAGCAGCAAAAAGAAAGGTTAGGATTTAGTAATAGGCACTCACAGCTAGAAACTCAACTATCATGAATTCAAGAGAGGCTATCCCTCTGTATGGTTTCATGGCTATAGTATGCTATTCTCAGGATGATGTATTTGAATTCAATTCTCCTAATATTTAGGAAAATAGCAAACATATTGAAGGGTAGAAGCATTGGATGAATGCTTCCATACATTTTCACTTTAATTTAACTGTAATTATGTACAGGCAAACTGTTCTACATGTGATAGTTTTCTTTTATATTGCTTTAGGTGACATTTTCCTGTGTTAAATGGGTTGGAAAACTATTCTGATTCCATAAAAAATTTACAAAATATTTGAAGCTGTGAAAGCTGTCTTACCTAATACTGCCACACTGAAAAAGTTATGCTCACGTTTTATCTTTGATTCTATAATTTGGTCCGACCAAACCAATATATTTTTAAACAAGGTACAACTATTGTAACCAATACATTAAAGTATAAAACATTCCCCTTCTGACAATGAAGTCAATAGAATAGAATTTGTTAGAGTTTCTTCAAAGGAAGAAACACTTATACCAGCATTAATAGGCAACAAAAATGTGATTAATTATTTTAATACCATTATCAAATAAGTGACAAAAATGTATACGCTTATATTTAAAACCGTTCTTTTCAAAAAGCCTTCTACAGTAAAGCTACAAATTATGGACAATCTACTTCAGAAAATTTAATATCAATGCTGTCTAATCTAGATCTTTAGTTCTTTCCATTTAATTGTAACTTTATTTTGAAAATACATTGAAATTACAACAGCACATTAATATGATTAAAGAGTGGTATAGAAATTGTTTTAAAAGGCATTTTTCTCTGAATTAGATGTTAAATTATACTTTTGTACTCTGTGCAATTTATTTTATACAAACCTGCAATGTTTGGATGGAACATTCATGGTAACCAAGAAGAAACTTTTGACAAAGCAGAATTGAAACAAGGAATGTAAAAGCTGAGTCTTCGTAAAGGTTGGACACAGCCCTTCCAATAGATTTATATTTTCCTAAGAAATGTCCACCCCAAAAAATAGATATTAGGTTTTCATTTTAATATATGGTTGCTTTGGACTACCATTATTATGAGCTTACCGTTTGATGGATATATGTAATTTGAGAAAGGTTACAGTTAAATTCCCTGACTCAGTTCAAACAATCAGTAAGAAAGGGAAGATTTTTACTGGCTTTTAGGATTATAGTTGCTGTATAAAATACTATTTTGTAGCATCCAGTTTAAGCAGTATTAGATGATGGCAATCATTATATGATCCTGTATACTGACTATAGTGCTGGTCTTTTCTGCCAGCTGTTTCTGTTGAAAGTTTATATCCTTCAATTCATGCCTAAAAACCTTATCACAAATGAACCAAACTGGTATTTTGCTGCTTCCAAGAAATCGGAGGGTGCATTCATGAATGGCTTTTCTTCCAGAAAACTGCTTTCTTTTTTTCTTTTTTTCTTTTATACATAATTTTTTTTGATGCTTTCTTTTTTCAAAGACATATCAAATTAGAACTTTGAGAACAGCTGACTTTCTCTTCCTTTGTGTTGAAAAATCTTGGCTGGAGAGATTTGATTCAGTCTTACTTTATAATGGAATGGCAATGCAACAATATGTTTTACTAAAATGTGATTTATTAAAATATGAAATAAGTTCATTGATCCAAAAGTTTCTTGATACTTCAATTCCAAACATATATAGAATTTGACAGGAATTTTAGAGATTAAAAATTAAGTTAAGCCTTAATTTTTAAATCAATGCTTATTTGATATACTGCTTTTTTTTTCTTTTAATATGGAAGGTTTGAACTTAGAGATTAGAGATCAGTTAAAGCAGTGGTGGGATTCAAAAAAAATTACTACTGGTTCTGTGGGCGTGGCTTGGTGGGCATGGCAGGAGAAGGATATTGTAAAGTCTCCAGTCAGAGGTGGCATTTGCCAGTTCTCCAAACTACTCAAAATTTCCACCACTGGTTCTCCAGAACTGGTCAGAACCTACTGAATACCATCTCTGAATTAAAGTATACTTTGGTATTTTAAAAAAAGCTAAAAAAATACTCCTAAAGACAGACATGAAGAAGCTTCTTGGATGAGAAATGAAACATCTTAAAAGAAAAACCAGAAAGTCCAGTTGCCTCTTGAAAAAGCACCCTTTGGACAAACATGACCTGGATAATTGAGAATCTCCTTAGACATCTACTAAGTTACGATACTCAATGTGTTAATTTTCCTTCCAGACATACTTAACATTTTAGAATATTGGATGGCTTCCACATGTGCTAGGTGCATGCTTTATTATGGAAATTTCATGGAATATCCAAACATTTTTCTAATACATTGTTATCAGTTCAAGTTTTATCTCCTGTTCATTATTTGTTTTTCTTCAGAGGGATGATCTATATGAGCACATAGAACCCAAGCAGTTGTCATTGTTGTGTAATATATATTCTGCTATTCTCCTTACATAAGCCCTCAAGATATTTTGCAACAATTGAACAAAATATAACTAAATAAAAATTATGATAAGAATCAATTAAAAATTAAGAGTCTGTGTGGTATATATATATTGCTCATGAAACCACCTGCTTCATCAAATTTACCATCTAATATTTTAATCTTTTGTTTTTTTAAATTAATTTTATTGTGTTATTGTTATGAGATACCCAAAGTTATTGATAATCAGGTGATACATAGATTTTATAATTTTGTTATCTTTTTAGCATTTTCCCACACATGCAAGGTTTGCTTTTCAGATCAACTAAGTGTGGATACATTGGTTGTGACAAGAATTGGCCAATTGTCTCCTGAACCTGATATTGTTGGCTGACAGAAAGTAGACTTAGCAATAGCAATCACACTTAGACTTATATACCACTTCATAGCACTTTACTGCCCTCTCTAAGTGATTTAGAGTGAGCATGTTACCCCCAGTGATCTGGGTCCTCATTTTACCAACTCAGAAGGATGGAAGGCCGAGTCAACCTTGAGCTGGTCAGGCTTGAACTCCTGGCAGTAGGCAGAATTAGCCTGCAATATTGCATTCTAATCACTACGCCACCTTGATATAAAGACACCCTGCTGACTTTCATTCCTAAAGTAGAGCTAGAAAAATTTCTCTCTGCAATTCTATCTCTTCCTTGTCTTAAATAATGTGAGAACAGGTGACAAAACCCTCTTTGAAGAAAATGTTGTATAGCTTAAAAGCTTAGCTCCAAGTCCATTATTGAGATTTGGTAATGGTCAGTGCTACTAAAGGCTTCCATGGAGTGAGTTAGTAAAGAGCAGAAGAGCTAACTGAGATCAGCATACTGATGGCATCTCACTAAAGATCTGAACAAAGACTCCCAAGCCCCAACAAAAAGGCTAGATTGGTATAAACTATAGTTTTATATAGATTATAGTTTCTGTAGCACAACAATTGGAATCCTCAATACTTCTCAATTGGAATACTGTAAACATATTTTGTATGCTGAGAAAGGGAAATAGATGTATGAAGTGAATTCAAACTTTACAGAAAATCCTGCTAAATGATGGCTTCCCTGGGACAATTCCTTTACACATTAATCTTACCTTATCAACTCTGTAAGCAAAGGACATGTTGTAATTCACAACTACCATTATTTTTAGAAAACACAGAAATAAAGGCATTACAATTTATTGATTGAAGGACTATGAACACAAGAATACTGGTACAAGGATGATTCATCCAAAAGACATACCAATCCTGGAATAATTTATACTTTTGTAATTCCATGTTTTTTATATGGATGAGACAGGTGCAGCTGTATCAATGGTGTAACTGGAAATAAACAGAAAATCACAGATAAAGTGTGAAAAAAGGCTTAATCTTAATACAGTATGAATTTCTATCTTGGAAAGTTTTTTATTAATTCGATTTTTTTTAATGATAATGTATCACCTGGTATTTTTTCTAAGCTAGAATTAAATTGTATTTATTTATTTGGTATAAATGCCACTCCAGTCATTAACTGGAGAGATGCTCTTACAGAGTAGTGGCACAGTGATAAATACTTCAAGATCCTGCAGATGACATTTCCCAACATTCAGGACTTGGAGGGAACTCACTTTTATAAATCTACAAGGAGAGACAGAGAATTGAGTGATTCATCCATTATCTGACTTCTTTGAGAAAAAAAAGCAAAACATTTGGTTTGGATTTAAAAACCGATAGGAACTCATGACTGAATGTGAATCAAATATATGACATAGCTGTACCATCATTCCCAGAAGCCTAATAATGTATTTATACTATCTATGAGTACTCAATATAATATAAACAAATTTAAGTCCCAGTGAAATTCAAATGGAAAGTTAGGACTGATGAGTAGAGGCCATTTTGATTCGAATATTATTTTATTTTAAAATAAATTACTTTTATTTTAGATCTTATTTATTCACTATGTTAGATAAAGGAAAAGGTTCCCCTTGCACATATGTGCTAGTCATTTCTAGCTCTAGGGGGTGGTGCTCATCTCAGATACAAAGCCGAAGATCCGGTGCTGTGCAAAGATGTCTCCATGCTGAAGCACACAGAACGCTGTTACCTTCCCACCAAAGTGGTCCCTATTTTTCTACTTGCATTTTTAGATGCTTTTGAACTGCTAGGTTGGCAGAAGCTGTGACAAGTAAAGGGATTTCACACCATTATGTGATGCCAGGGATTAAAACTGCTGAACTGCTGACCTTTCTGATCAACAAGCTCAGCATCTTAACCACTGAACCAGGGATGGGATTCTACCAGTTCGCACCTATTTGCTAGAACCGGTTGCTAACATTCTAAGCAGTTCAGAGAACTGGTTGTTAGAAGAAATTACTGGCCTAATCCTGTAAGAAAGGCAGGAAGGAAACATTCTGGTGTTGCTTACAGAAACTGCCTCTCCATTAACCCTTATTACATTCTTGGCAGGACTCGACTTCCTGTCTCAGGATCATCTCTGGAGTTCTTTTTTTCCTCCTTTGCTGGTACTTTGCTTGTGTGGAGTGACCATTCAAAGTTACAATGGCACTGAAAGAAGTGATTTATNCAGCCAATAACATGACCACCAAGCCATGTCCACCCAGTCACATGACCACCAAGCCACGCCCACCACCTAAGCCATGGTCACAGAACTGGTTGTTAAAAAATTTGAATCCCACCCCTGCACTGAACCACTGAATTCCTTGTGTTAACTGTATTATTGAACAACAATTAATGTATGAAAGGCAATTAGGCTAAACACACTATTACAAATTGTTTGAGCTTTTTCTGCTTTTATGTCTTTCATTTTCTTTGAGAGAGATCTCTGTCTACTATCTAGTACTGAAAAGTAATTCATCTTAATTTATATGGGGAAGGTTGCCTTTTCATTTAAAGTAAAAACAAATCAAATTTGCGTTTTTCTGTCATAGGAGAAGTGATGGAAACAAAATATGTAATTTACCCATTTTATTTTTATTTTTTAAAATCATGGTTTTAATTGCTTTGAAAACAATAAAAAAATTCATATGTTCTACTGATTGCTAATGCTGCATGAATAAGAGAGAAATAGAGGCATTTATATTTGTCTTTTGGCAATTAATATTTGCCTGGGTGAGTTTTTGAGATGGGGAAAGCCAAAATATTATTCAGACTTTATTTTACCTAATAGATAACCCCTCTGTTAAACGTAAAACTCCCAAACTCATTCTTAACATAGTCCATGTCAAGAATCTTTCTGATTCTTATTGTTTTAACATTGAATTACATTTTTAAAGTAGTATGTGATAATTAATGTAAACCAGTATTTTCAGCTGCTTGCATACATTATCTTTAAGAACAAAAATATTTGTTTGAAATGTCTGAAATAATATTAAACAATCTTGCTTCATAGTAGCTGTTCAAATGTATCCAATAGTAATTAAAATGCAAAGCATTTTTCCAGCTGGACAGAAAAAAATTGTAATTATATGCAAATTTTAAAAACACTCTTGCTCAGTATGACTTAAGAAAAACAGATGTTATTTGATCTTGAAAATCAGTAAGAAAATTCTTATTGATCTTTAATAATATCAAAGTAGGGATAAATTTGTCTGAAAAGCTAGCTAAAAACTATTTAAGAGAGCATGCATCAGATGTTCATATCTTACCCATAACTGTATACTAGATGAATGTGGTTTTTCATCCCCCAAATGATAAAGCAGCTTATTTGCATTTAATTGTCAGATAACATAAAAAGCTACTTTACTGATCTTGCCATTTATGAACTATGTCAAATTAATGTAGGTTAAACATTAACATTTATATGCTGAAGTTGCTTATGAATCTGGGATTCCTTTGACAATTTTTGAAAGGAATCTGAGGAATGGTTCAAAGTTAAAATGAAATTGGTTAGATTACAATGTTATAAGAACTTATTTTTTGCTTCCTGAGCCAAAACCTCATAGCTGGGCAATCTTTGTAGTGTTGTGGTCCTAAATTTCCTCACTAACCAGCTCGAGGTAGCAGCTGATATCATAGAAAGATAAAGAAGTCAAACGGGAAGAAAAGGTTAATTTTGTGCATCCTTGTTTACACTTCAGGTAATGGACCACAAATAGTACAGGTCAGGACCTTACAACCTTTTTCAGTTGAGTTTTACAAAGCAATAAATCTTCTCAAGGGCCAACTCAACAGCTAACCTATGCCTTTAACCTCTTGGAAAAAAAATATACCAAAGAAAATACTCTTTCTGCATTCTATAAGAACATAAATTCATACAAAATGTTAAAGACATTTTTTGCTGTACATTCCATTATTATTCTTTGCTATGCTTTTCCCTTTGGCATACATCTTCTGAATTTGTACTAAAGTTTGTTTGTAAAAGTTATTTAATGGCCTGCATAACAATTTTATACTTAAAACTGACAGGATTTATGTAGGACTATTTAATGTGCCTTCTTGATGTTAGCTCTTATGTGCCTCAGAAGCAATAACTGTGTTGCCAGATATTTCTACTGGCTTTTCCTTTTAAATGCTGCAAAAACATTTGAAAACATTCAAATGTAAATCTTTCGAAACCAGATTAAAGTATGGTCTGTGGAGTAGCTTGATAAAACTGCTATTTTCTATTTTTATTTTTAAGAAGTAAGCCTGACAAATAACATTTCAAATTTTTATTCAGAAGCATTAACTATGTGCTTTGAAATTCAAAGCATGTTTCTTATTACTTTGCAGAGAAACGCCCTTTAAGTTTAAAGGCAAAAACCAATGTATATAAGTATATAAGCAAAGAAAATCTTAGCCTTCCTTATCCTTGAAATTCTAGTGTAGGACAAGATCTAACAGTTTATGGACAGTATTGTAGCAGATGCTAGCTAATGTGCATAGGCTAATATCCTATAAGTAAACAACAGATGGGTTTCTTACTCTATGAACAGGGAAATATATAAATAAGTTCCAAAAGGAAGTCACACTCTACTAGGCAGCACATAAATATGACACACACAATAGTATAAAGCACACATTCTGGTAGAAAGAAATTCCCTGAGGATGGGGTCCAGCATGAATCCGAGAGCTCAAAAGACTAAACTTCTGTCCTGGTGAATGACCCAGATTGGATTTTGCAAAAAAAAATATGTATTCTGCATCCATAGTAAATCTCTGTAGTCTTCACCTGATTCTGGTAAACAATAAAATTTGAGACAGAGATGGTATGTAAAACTACATAACCATAGTAATGGTATCTTATTATTATGGATATCCATTATGTATGGATATCTACAAGAACAATTTTCCTAGTCCGTCTCAATATCTTAACACTGTACACCTTCCCCAGTTCTCCATCCAGAAGGTCAGCATCCAAAGGAAAACATGACTTCAGTATAGTTGCAATGGGTAATTGATGAATGCTGTTTTCAGTAATATAGGGCATATTACTTTTCATGGTAGATTATAAAATAAAAAGATCATGGCACAAAGATTAGAGAAAAAGCTCACCAAGATTCATATACCCTTCTGAGGGAAACTTCAGTTATTACAAATTGGTAAGGATATTGAAACTATATTCTCAGAACTGAGAAAGTTAACTATGTGATGGATGGCAATTACCATGCATGTCTCCTGAGGGAAAATGATAAATTAAAGGGAGGAAATTAAAACTGATTATGCATCCATGAGCCAAAAAAACTCTGTAAGGTCCATAGTCAACAAGCTCCAGGGCAGACATGTGGTTAAGTCAGTCTGCACTGTTTCTCAAGAGGTCCTTTGCATACCAGAGTAATATAGTACTTGGGAACAAATGGCTAAATAAAGCAATGGATAAAAAAACATATTTGAGCTGCTTTTACATTTTCATGTTACCTCTCTTAAATGGTTGAAAGCTTATCTCATACAAAAGATTAATGTTCTACTTTGAAGGTAATGACATGCTGCTGCTTCTTTTAAATTTCACCTGGAACATTTTGAATTTTATCATTAGAACATTTTATACAAACATTTTACTATGAGTTGTACTGAAGACAGCAGACCTCTAGTGTTATTTATTTGAAATAAATATTATTTCAATTGTATTGAAGACAGCTGACCTTTATTTATTTTAAATCTTTGAAAAAAATGGAAATATAAATATTTCAGAAATTTATTTATTTATTTAAATAATTTATATTGGTGCCCATTTTTAAGCAACTTTGGGCAGCTCTCAAGAACCATTAAATTAGTGGTGGCTTTTGTGCAGCCTGTTATTTTATCTGAGGAAGGAGTGTAGAATTATTATCATTACATTTATTTATCTCAACATGGGTATACTCTAGGCAGCATTGGTTAGAATTACTTTTGTTTGGAAATGGTACATAGTTAAGCTTGTTTTGAGCCATATGGATTATTGAATTTAGAGACATTTTTTAAATTGCCTTTAGGAAAATTAGAATATTTTTTGTGTTTTGATCTCTGAAATGTAAGTTAGTGGATAAGGATCTTGGTTCATGTGGACTTGGGATAACCTACAATGATGCATTACATTTTTTTTAAAGTTAAACTTGACCACACCCTGCAGACAACCTTGTTTTGTGAATATGTCCTTCTCTCTCCCCCTTCAACCTCATTAGCTATGTTTATTGCTGGTAGCTGCTGTATTTTCATTAGGCTGCCTGGAGTGATTTCAATTAGATAATGAAAGTGATGGTACTCCAGGGCTGTAAGTTAGGGAGAAGGTGAAATTGCCAATGTGCAGTATTTTTTTAAAGAACAATATAGAGCAATAATGAGCATTGTTCCAGCTTTTGGTAACAAGCAACATATCAAAGATCAACCTTGTGGGGTGCCACAAGGTACCATCTTAGGCACAGTACTCTTCAATATCTTCGTTAACGACTTAGATGAGGGAATAAAAGGGGAACTTACCAAATTTGCAGATGATACTAAGCTGGCAGAAATATCTAACACCCAAGAAGATAGGCTCAAGATCCCATGGATCTTGACAGACTAGAACACTGGGCCATATCTTATAAAATGAAATTCAATATAGAGAAAAGTAAAGTCCTACACTTAGGCAAGAAAACCAGAGGTACACATATAGATTGGGTGAAACCAGGCTCAGTAGCAGTAACTGTGAGGGGATCTTGGAGTCTTAGTGACACCAGCTAACTATGAGCCAGCAGTGTTCAGCAGCAGCAAAAAGCTAATGCAATCCTAAATTGTATTAACAGAGGGATACACTCAATATCAAGGGAAGTACTAATACCACTCAATAAAAGTCTTTGTAAGACCACACCTAGAGTACTGCATCCAGTTTTGTTCACCACATGATAAAAAAGATGTTGAGACTCTAGAAAAAGTACAGAGAAGAGCAACCAGGATGATTAGGAGACTGGAGGCTAAAACATACATGAATGGTTGCAGGAACCGGGCATGGCTAGTCTAGTGAAGAGAAGGACCAGGGGAGACATGAAAGCAGTCTTCCAATATTTGAGGGGCTGCCGGGGAGGAAGGGGTCAAGCTATTTTCTTTTTTTTTTAAGTTTTATTTAGGTTTTCACACACACAAAATTTTCTAAAGCACCTCTAGGCCAGACAAGGAATAATGGATGGAGAACAGAACAAGGAGAAGATTTAACCTGGAAATAAGGAGAAACTTTCTGACAGTGAGAACAATCAACCATGGAACAGCTTGTTGGCAGTTGTGGGAGCGCCATCACTTGAGATTTTCAAGAAGAGATTGGACTGCCATTTGTCAGAAATGGTGTAGGGTCTCCCGCTTGGGAGGGGGGGTTGGACTAGATGACCTATAAGGTCCCTTCCAACTCTGATTATCTGTTAAAAGCTACATTTGATTCTGGGAATATCTGAAAATCTGATAGACAGCCTGGATGATTATACATATGGACCACCTGTCTAGCCAAAAATAGCTCATTGTGATTCGATAATATTTAAAAATTGAAACAGAAAATTAAAATTGTTAAAAAAATAACTTTTTTGGAAAAGCTGTTAAAACTCATCAGTAGAAGTAGCAAACTCATCCAGTTAGTTCATAGCCAGCAAACTTACCTAAATATAGCATGCCAAAAACTTGCCATCATCATCATCATCATCATCATCATCATCATCATCATCATCATCATCATCATCATCATAGTTTAAGCTTCCCCAACAGGTGAAGGGAATTGAAGCCATCTGAAAATCCTGGAGATGATAACAAATTCAGAAGAAAGTGGGATATGAGCCAACACTGCAAATGTGAATTTTTCAAAGACTCGGCATTAAATAGTGAATACAGAATAGATAAAAAAGACATACACAGATATCAATGAAAATGCAAGCACATGTGGATGTTTCATAGCCAAATAATGCATCTTTAAGTTTAATCAATTTTAAGATTTAATAACTTTTGCATAGCTATATTCCTCAAAAAGTCTCCAGGTATTTGACCTAAGCAACTTGTTTCTTTGTGATCAACAATTGTAATGGTCAGCAGTTTTTCAGGTGTGGATTCTGATGCAAAGTCACATAATTGCCACAATACCTTCCCAATTAAGAAAGTCCTGCAATAAATATCCTAAACTTTAACATTTTGACCTCTGAGGTTATATTATTATCTTGAGTAGCATGAAAATTTGGCCTTCTGTTTTGCAATTTCCTGAACATTCATGTTAGAGCAAAGACTTGACATTCCTGCCAGATGTTTATTTGATATTGGGAGTCCATTACCAAAGGGATTCTCTTGCGGCAGAGGTGGGCTTCAAAAATGTTAGTAAAGGGTTCTCTGCCCAGTTGTAGGTGTGTGTAGCCATGGTGGGTGTGGCCTAGCCTGTCTCCTCCATCACAGTGTGTGGGGAAATTTGCCCTCCCCAGGCTACAGAAGCTCTCTGGAAGCTGGAAACAGGCCCATTTCCAACCTTCCCAAACTTCTGGGAGGCCCATTTTTTAACTCTCCAAGCCTCTGCTTGCACTTACCTGCATCCAAATGGGCCCACATGGGGATTTCTGGGAGAGGTGAGTGGGGCCAGCCAGGAGTGGGGTTTGGAGGTTCTCCAAACTGGCTCTCCCGAACCCCTGCAAACCTCTAGCAGCCCACCCCTGCATTGCGGTCATAGTAATATTTCAGATGCTTTGCTGTATATGAGTGCTATTTTGCTAATTTGTCTCTTGATAAACACAGAAGACCATTCAAGAGAAGCTCGACATTTTGGTGAACAATCAGTAGTGTTCCTGTGTGGCCAAATCAAGATGGGTGCATCAAAACTGACCTAAGGATGTTTGTTACATGAACAAGAAAATTTTCATAAAGATATTTTCCTGTCGCGGCAGCAACCCAAATAATAATAATGAAAATATTGAGGCAGAATGACCTTGTCACATTGCCAAGAAATAGGACCAGCCCTGTCCATTAAACGACCTTCCCTTACAAAAAACATAAAGTAAAATATAATATTAAGTATGCACTCCTAGGAGCACACATGTTGCATTTGTTAGTACCTCCTTACATTAAACAGGTATTTTCATGGGATTCTACATTAACAGTTGTGTGATCTTAAGAAAAGATGTAACTTCTTTCAGGAGAAGAGGTCAAGTGTACTCTAAATTCCCTGAGCTCTAAATCACCTTCCCTTTCTAATCCAGTTTGTTGTCTACATATTGCCAAGATTTAAAATCCAGACAGCAATAGATGCCTTTGCTAACTGTCACCTTTAAGTTTTTGTTTGTTTGTTTTAAAGTTTGTTTTTTCTTCAGCAATTAGTGAACAATATAAATTCAGTTTTTTGCGTTTGCATATAGGTAGCTACATGCTCTAGTCTGCCCATTGGAAACTGTAAATGGATAAATTACAGTAAATACTAGATGGATGAAAGATTAAAAGAGCTGAAAAGTTATGTGGACAAGTGCAATTTTATACTTTATGAAAAGCAAACAGATAGAAATTGAAGATCAAAATGTTATGTGGGAGGAATAAAGTTTTTGAAAGCATCATTATCATGCCTCATAGGCTTACAGTAAAATGAGAAACTCCTTGAAAGTTTTGACAAGTTTCAGAATTTGCCAGCCAGTTATTTAAACCTTTGGAGATTGCTAGTATCTCACTCCATCTAAAATTAAGAAAAAGAGTCAGTGGTTTAGTGAGTGAATGAAACATCTGAAACAATTTCCACTGAAATCAATGGAATGCCTAAGGTCAGGGCTTTTAAAATCTGAGAACATCTGGTCCATAGCTTGTGGCTCTTTCATGAGCACAGATGGAAGCCATGGGCAGTCTGGCATGTGATTTACCTGCAAATACTTTGAGGGCAGCAACCAAATAGTGAACTGTTGCAATGCTTTTGAAGATGATTCCATATTTGCAAGTTGTATAGAATCTGGTGATCAAGCTGCTAATGGGAGAAACCTGCTACTGCAGAATTTTACCCATCATGATGTTGCTGCACAGGTAAGCTTCTGAGACCAATTGGGTTTGGTTATCAATTATAGAGGCTAATAAAGTATAGTAGCAGTATTTATCAGGAGCTGACTTTTGCCATCTGATCCAATCTTCTATAGACATTTTCTCTGAAATCTGGCAGAGCCTGACCCTGCTAGCTTTCCTAAAAGCCTTGAAGACCTGGCTCTTGCTACAAGCACTGGGGCAGTGAGTGGCTGGAGCTCAAGAAAATTGTACCTGTGAAAAGTGTGGAAAAAATAATTTGTTTAATAAAAATTGTATTGATTTTCAATAAACAAACTACACAAACAAAACACAAGACTCCCAACCAATCAGGATGAAGAAAAAAACATTCTGGCACAGCAGTAGTCTCGCCCCAAATTTAACACTGAAACAACTGTAAAAGTCTGACTCACGGACAAACACAATACAGAAGCCTGATGATGGCAGATGAGATTCTGCCAAAACACTGCTTCAACTTTAAAAGCACAACTATAATGACGTGGGAAAATACTCGTACAAAGCTGAATACCATGTGTGTGTGTGTGTGTGTATGTACGTATGTATAAAAGGCAGAAAATATTTTACATTCAAGCAGATGTTGTGTCTTTGGATATCTATTTCAGGGTTTCCCAATCTTGGCAACATTAAAACTAAGGGACTTCAACTCCCATAATTTCCCAGCCAGTTATGGGAAATTCTTCATGCTGGCAGGGGAATTCTGGGAGTCTAAGTCCACACATCTTAAAGTTGTTAAAATTGGTAACCTGTGATCTATTTTTCTTCCAAAATAGACTTGTTTTTTATCTCTACACTAGACATAGACACCAGATGATTCGTATTACTATTTATTTTCCAGTTTGCACTTTAAGGTTAGCCAGCATAAGAAATTGCTTTAGCATTCGTTCATTGAATGGCACATTTGTAAGGTGATATTTCTGATCTGAAAAGCTCATTCAGCAAGAATGGAAATGGGAGAAACTAATGCGCAGGAGCTAAAGTTTTTTCCCCCAGTATATGTTGTTCATTTCTTTCTCATTTATAAAGAATAAAACATACAAGGTGAATTACCAAGAAAACAGATGAATATTAAGCATACACATGGGAGCCAGACAGAGTAGTTCAGAAGATGATTAAGCAGAAATAGTCAAATTTCCTCAGCTTAGGTATAAAACTAAATGTGTTTTAAAACCAAATATTTTGACTAAATTTGCATATGAGTTTTAGGGAGAGAAGAGGAAAGGTTAGCATGTTTGTTTGGTTTTTTAAAAAATGATAGTTTGGTTGATTATAAGTTATTGTAAATAGAGATGGAGATTGCTTTTTAAAGTGTTGCTGATGAATGAGCAAGGCAAACAATGCTTATGATTTGGGTGTATATTTCCTAATATAATTCAATATAATGTCAATGAATACATAGCCTCTTGAAAAATATTTTCTCCTATTGGAATATTTCCTTTTTGACCCTTTGTAAATCTAAACTTGCCAGAACTGGCCTGCAAAAATCTAAATTACTTTTAGATGGTAGCCGAAAAAACCATGTGTTGCACCATGCTCTCCCAAAACACAGATACTTTACTGCCACCCAATGGAAATCTGGATATTGACAAACTCATTTTCTTCCCCAGCAAGACACCCTTTGTATGTATTTATTCTCAAAATATATTAAGACAAAATTAAATACTCTAATTTAACAGGATATGTGGACCCAGTAACTACGCCAGGTGGAACTTCAGACTCTAATATGTTACTGTATCCAAAAACATTAGACTGATATTATTTATCATTATTTGGAGGTTGTCTGTAACAAGGAACTATAGTGGATGGTTAGTATAACTAGAGATAGTGCTTTGAAGCAGAAATGATCCTAACTGGGAAGAAACAAGTTAGCTGTCTTAAAATGTATATTGCTGTAATAGCAAAATAATACCTATTAAAGTGATTTTCGCGCCAGTCCAATAATGTATGATTTTTCTCTTAAGTATTGATTCCAAAGTACTATGGATAATCCTATCTGCATCGGAATGAATATAAAGGTGAATATAGATGAAACTTTTTACAAAAACATTTTGGTGCAAACAAAGGTATTGGATATTGTCATCTATTTTGTTACCCACTTTGCCCAAATTTTGTATCAATGGAGCATCATAATAAACAGACAGCAGGTTGCAGAGCAAACTCCATTTTCATTTTTGAAGGTAATTTCTCCATGTTTTGAAGCCACTGATTCTTAGAGAATAAAAGCAAACAACAATTCATCTGTCTTGATAGAATGCTGTAGACACTCATGTTGGGAGAACTATTACCTAGTTTACTCAACCATGCAGGTAAAACAATAAAATCACTGTATTTGCTTAAGTAGGCATTCAGACAGGTCAAACAACAACTATGTGATTTTCCAACCTTTAATATTGCTGATATCATTGATGAGTCCTTCATGAATTTCAACAATTAAAATGAAACAGCAATAATTGCTTGGTTTAAAATAAATGAAGTGGTCAATTTAGACCACATCAAAAGAGATTGTCCTCATGCATAAAAATGTACAATGTAACAACATCATTGGTGCTATCATGCCATCATGATAGCATGACGGCATGCTATCATGCCGTCAATATGGGACGATGGTTGCATAATTTTTTGCAACTGAGCCATTCTGGTTATTTTTCCTTGAGGGAAGGTCATAATGTTACATTTGTGATGCTCTTGTGTTTGAATTTTTTATCTTATTTAGAAAAGCTTATTTAAGGAATTGTTAAGGACAAGATAGGACAGCTGTTTAATCTTTTCTTATCAGTTGCACTGATACTTATCTAGAACTACAGTTGATTTCTTTTCTTTGGTAATTTCACCAATGGTTATTTCTATGAAGGACTCTGTTTTGTTTGGTTTCCCATATTGTACTGCTAGAATTTAAGAACAAACAGTAATTGCTTGGGAGCAGCCCAGAATGTGATAGAAGAGAAGCGGCTATATAAATGTTTTAAATAAGGTTGTGGAAGGTTTGGTTGAATGGGAAGGATCATGATAGAAGCCGCATTATTCTATTCTACTCTCATTAGTTCTCAGTTTTATTTTAATTGTGAATGTGTGCCTATTTGATGTTTTAAATATATATAATTGTGCTTTGCTATTTACTGATATTTGTTTACTGATTTGGAGGTTAAATATAAACTAATTTCCTTGAATGGCATGTTACAATCTCTGTTCTAGTTAATCTTAGTAAAGATGCTAAAATCATCACCATCATGTTGGTGAAGAAAGCTGACTTGATTAGGTTTCTCAAGGGAAGTATATTACTTTTGACATTTTGCCAGCCCTTCTTTAGTGCATTTATATACTACATTGTTCAACCATACATAGACCAAGATTCTCTCTTGTGATTAAATGTAGAAGGAAATGCCATAGGACTGTTAGAACAATATACTACTTAAATAATCACAGCTTTCCAACTGCTACTTCAATTGTACTGGGCTAATATTATGGTGCGAAAACCAATGTTTTTACAGTATCAGTACCAATTGAATTGAGAATGATCCCCATCATGATCGGTAAGTAAATAAACATGTAATTATATTTCTATCAGAAATAGTGTAATTCCAATTTTTAATACATCTCTTCATATGAGCGTACATCTTTTCTATATGGGCATACGCTCATGGGAATGTTATATATCATCACATGGGCAATATTTTAATGCAATTTATAATTCATGAGATTGTAAAAAGAAATATGAGTGTGCATTGATATCTAGATAACATGTAACTGTCTCAATGATTGTGCATGCAGAACCAGGTTTTTTTTAAATTTTTTGAGTTAGCCTATTTCTTCCCATTAAGATTCATTATTATATATTGCATATAGCTCAATTCATAATGCCAGTAATCATACTTGTAAATCTCTGACTGTCAAACACTTAAAGTGAGTTGAACTATTCTACATCTGTACTAACTATTAAATTCAATTCTTTTTTTTTTTAATAAGCTGAAATGATTCCCATCACCTGTTGTTTTGGAAGTAATCTTGTATGATTTGTCTTGCAAACTTTCTGCGCTGGAATTTCCATTGACAGTTAGATTTAACTGCTGTTGATAGCAAAACTGATTGTCTTCAAAATATTTAAGTGCTGTTGCCAAACTTGGCTAAGACTGCATTCATGACTGCAACAGATGTTTCTATCTATCTATCTTTCTTTCTTTTGAATATGAATGAAACCTTATGGAACAATTTTGTGAACTATAGTTCAGAAACAAATGTTAGCATGGTTATGATTCTGAACATCTTAAACTAACCCACAATAACAAAAATTGATCAGCGTGAAATAAGTTTTCTCCAAGATAATTAAAGATGTATGTGTTAATTTGCAGCCTTCCAGATTTTTGGATAACAGCCAGCAGAACACTTTTCAGACTCAGATCTTCTAAATGGGTATATAGCTTGTTTATGGAGGTGTTTAGATGATTTATAATTCATCAAACATTCTTACTTATGTATTTCTAAAAATCATGGACTCTTCAATATTAGTTACTTTGTCAAAGAAAGCTTTTTCTGTATTATGGATATAGGGAGGCTACAAAATGTCTCATATTTATGAAGCTTGGTGTCTTGTTAAGATATTCTTGATATGTTAATCTCTGATTTTGTATATCATGTTGTGACTGTTGCATTATAATGAGGCTCTTAAAAGCATAATTTCATTAAATTGGACATCATGTTTTTGTAATAAAAATGATAACAATTATAAAAAGAATAAGTGTAAAAAAATTCAGTCAAAGCTGAAAGAAATACAAACACAAACCAGCAATTTTCTAACTTCTACTACTAGGTGGCATTTTAATCCGTTCTAGTTTGCATGGAAGTGATGAAATTGTGAGATTTAATACAATGCTGAGACTGCATTAAATTATCTAGATAATCTTACTTCATAAATTGATTGAGAATTTCCCAATGACAAATTACTCTAAATGTAAATATGGTAAAGCAATTGTCAGAAGAAAGTATATAAGTGATATGTTGAAGATAGACCTGATATTTGAGTTTAGCACTTTGTACTGAAAATGTTTATTTTTTTTGTACTGCTTTAGCTGCTACAGTTTTATTTTCATACCTATGACTAGTTATATTTTTAGGTTGCTAAATCACAATAATAAAATATTGAAACATTTTTGTACAGAGCACACTACATATCAACATAATAGGTGAATCCTACTGGTAATATTTGAAGGATTAGATAATAAACAATAAGATTAAAAGGGCAATTCAATAAATGTTACAAAGTAATAATATTCCCTTTGGAAACACCTGTTCTCCATCCAAATAAAAGAGATATTTATTTTGAAAACAATAAAAAAATAATCAAACTTATTTTCAAAAGTAAATTAGAACTATTTCTGTGAAAACTTCAGAAGATGCAAAAGAACATGTTTGATGGAGATGAAAGAGAGAAATAAGGTGCTAACAGCAAAAAAAGTGAGGCAATAGGGAAAGAGGGATTAAAAAAAATGGGAAAGATGTTCCAAGAAATAACACCAATCTGATTCTCAGGAAATATTGCAGGGTCCAGAAATACTTCTGGATAAAGTTTCAGAAATCTAATCAAATATTGACCAGCTAATCAAGCATATAATATAACATCTCTTAGAAATATTACTTTCATTTTATAGGCAAGTAGAACATGCATTAACTAGTCTTTTATGAAGACTGCTGTCTTCATTATATTAAATCTATTTATTTTTAAACTATCCATCTCCCTCAAGTCTTAGTGAGATTATATTTTTAAATTCAAACATTCATTTATCATTAATTATTGATCCTCCAACAAAAGAAAAAATGTCTTTTGTCTGCATTTGGAAAGTTCACTTCATCCATTCCCCCTACAAAAGCAAATTACTTAATTTAAACATTTTAAATAAAGTCCTGATGCAAATGATTGTGCAGTCCTACATAATTTGAAACATACCACCCAAATTAAAATAGGATTTAGAAAAGTCTCAAAGTAGAAATATTACAACTCGGCTGTTTTAGTATTTGCTTTGTGTGCCTATGAGTTCAGGGAAAGTACTGATTAAAGCTGTTAGAAGTTTATTGACCTATGTAATATGATTTTGATTAGATTTTTGATTCCCAGTTTTCTTAATTTCTGTTTCAAAGCTTTACTCAATCTTAGTTGAAAATGTGCATGTTCAGCCTACTGCCTGCATTCTGATCATCTACTTATACTGATACATCTCAGCTGCTTTATACTTCATATTCTAAGCAACCAGATGGCTAGCCAAGCTTCTCATTCTCATTTTGTAGCTATTAGTTCTCACAATGAAAATCTGATTCATGCTCATTCCTTTGATGGATTCATTAAGGTATAAAACACTCAATGTCCTGTTTCAAAACAGCTCCTTGAAATAGCACTTATACCTGAAAAAGTTATGCAAACTGATTTCTCAATTTGATCTAATTTTCTGGTCAAAGTGGCCAACTTTCCGATCCCCTGAAACCTAAGGCGTGTAATAATGCTGTGTGTAATATTCCACAATAATTTATGGAAGAGCTATATTATAAACCTATAGAATCACAGCATCAAAGAGTTAAGTGGAACCACTTAGGGTAAACTAAAAGCAAACATTTTTGTCTCTTCCTTTTGTTGAAATAGAATAAGCTCATTTTATTTGCATGCATCCTTTTAAAAAAATTCAGTACTCAAATTCTTCTTAATGTATAGAAGATCTTCTCTACTTTCTTTATCTATGTTTAGAATGATTATATGTACTGTTAGAGTTTATATGTAGTAATGGGAATATTCGCCTAGCCATTTTTGTAATTGATTCTGGCTGTGTACATAAATTAAAACTTTGCCTTTTTGAATTTGAACAATAGTTTTGTGGAATTATTCATATTTTTTTGTTAATCTACATGGCTATTTAATTTCATTACTCCTCAATTAAAATTAGGAATTTGCTATCCTCCAAATTACTGAAATCCCCAAAGCATACAACTGCTATGTGCATACTACATTTCTGGAAAAAAATCCATAATTCTGACACTTGTTTGAGTTCACATATGTGTGAACAGAGAATATTTGGCAACATTAGATCTTCTGAGACTTTGAGCCCAAATTTTCTTTAAGTCAGCCATATGTGTTATTTTAATTGTGCACTTGCATAATAATATCACTGCAAGAATATACAATATAATATTGTATTAATGAATATATAATATTCATTTATATATACATACATACATACATACATACATACATACATACATACATACATGTGTGTGTGTGTGCTGTTCAGCTTCCTTCGGGTATTATCCCACGTCATTGTAGTTGTGCTTTTAAAGTTGTAGCAANTGAGTTTGATGTAAATACACATACAAACTCAATACATATATACACTGTAAATATACATACTCAATACACATACAAACTTAGTACAGAAGCCTGATGATGGCAGATGAGATTCTGCTGAAACATTGCTACAACTTTAAAAGCACAACTACAATGATGTGGGATAATACCCGAAGGAAGCTGAACAGCGCGCGCACACACACACACACACACATATATATATATATATTTCATGTGACAAGAGGGAAGAAAATTATGAAAGGCCCAGGAAGTCATCACGGTTGCTGTTTTTAATTAACCAAATTGAATTTTAATGAAATTCAATTAATTCCATTTTATTGGATTGATTTTTGTTCACCATCCCAACCGATTTCGACCCGATCCTGCCGATTTTGGGGGAGGGGCTGTCTAAGCCACTCAAGGAGAGAGTGGCTGAGAAATTGCTTTCCACTGGACTGAAAAGTTTTCTGGACCTGGGACACTATTTTGCACACAGTAAAAATAGGCAGATCCTGCCATTCCCTCTTCTTTGCTTCATAAATACATGGGAGATTTATTTTTTATTTTTTTGGATCTGAAGGCTAAAACCTATGGAGAACGGTTGCAGGAACTGGGTAGGGTTTAGTTTAATGAAAAGAAGCACTGGGGTGAGATGATAGCAGCGTTCCAATATCTCAGGGGCTGCCCCAAAGAAGAGGGAGTCAAGCTGTTCTCCAAAGCCCCAGAGGGCAGGACAAGAAGCAACGGATGGAAACTGATCAAGGAGAGAAGCAACCTAGAACTAAGGAGACATTTCCTGACATTGAGAACAATTAACCTGTGGAACGGCTTGCCTCCAGAAGTTGTGAATGCTCCAACACTGGAGTTTTTTAGGAAGAGATTGGACAGCCACTTGCCTCAACTTGTATAGGGGGTCAGACTACTTGGCCTCCAAATTCCCTTCCAACTCCGATGTTCTATGTTCATGCCCAACCTGGGGCATGCTTACATTTTGCTCTTTGGCACCTGCCCTGCCAATATCCTCATCCAACATGAGATGGAACCACTGGACAGCCATTTGTCCGGAATGCTATAGTGTCAACTGCTTGAGCAGAGGGGTTGGATTAGATGACCTCCAAGGTCCCTTCCAACTCTGACATTCGGTTAGAACTGTGCCTTAAAGTCCTTACTTCACATACCTTTGCAAACACAAGTGATGCACTTAAGTCGATAAATCCATGCCTTTAATCAAGTGGAACTTAATTAGCAAGTTGTGTATCTTGGCTGGAGTAATGTCTATGCTGTTGGATCTGTAATACTGGACCTTTGGACTAACTGTTGTCCAGGATCTGGCGCATGATCTTCCAAGCTTTTGTCCTTCTATTGATTCTGGTAATCAAGGAAGAAATCAACCTAGAACTAACAGTGAGAGCAATTAACCAGTGGAACTGCTTGCCTCCAGAAGTTATGGGTGCTGCATCACTGGAGGCTTTCAAGAAGAGACTAGACATCCATGTGTCTAGGGTTTCCTGCCTTCTAGTCTAGTTGGACTAGAAGACCCCAAGATCCCTTCTAACTCTGTTTATTTTGCTCTATCATCAAGTCATAACTGGGCATAAACTTTATTGGAGAGCTCTTCAGTCCAAAGAATCCTCAACCCAAAATTTGCCCTCCTGTAACATTAATTTTCTCATGATGCCACCAAACAGTTAACCAGGCAGCCCGTACCTCACACATACTCATATCCAGATGCACATCTGTTAATAAAAACAACAGTTGGTTACTTTTACTGACATCCTATGATTTATAAGTCGGCTTGCAGGATTAATTTTTCTTTTGGTTCAAAAGGAAGAAAAAAAATCAGCCTGTCATTTTTCACCCCCGAATCATATTGTCATTAGACATAATCTCCCTATTGTAAGGAGAAACCTGAACAAATAAATGGTTTTGCTAGCTGCTCTTTTCAGTATTTTTTTAATTCTTTCTGGCAGCATATTTCTTGAATAAATAGCTGGGGGGAGAGGGAGGTGTTGGGAGAGCCCATCCCATTAATTATTATCATCTCCGCAGGAAAGCTTCAGAAGTTGCAGAATTTTTTTGCTCTCTTATTTTATTTTTTATTCTTTTTTAACCTGAAAAAAAATATGGGAAAAGAGGTCCGTTTTCCAATTCTGAATTCTGGGACATTTTGGTACTATGTCAGCATAAACAATACTGACAACCTAAGACAGAGCTTCCTTAAATCTTCCAGGTCGCAGCATTAATATAGATTAAGTTCTGTTTTCCTCTCACTATTTAAAGTTAAGCTGTCAGTCATCCTTCAAAGGGGACCCTGGAAGCAGGTGAAAGATACTTTCATGAAAATAGACTCTACTTTTTTTTATGTGGGTTTGGTGGCAAGAGAAGTACCATGGCAGGGAGAATCAAAAGTTAACCCATCAATTTCACAGATTTTATTTTAACTCTGTGTGTGTGTGTGTGTGTGTTCTAATTTAGAATATGTCATTCCAGTAAATCCAAATAGATATTAATCAATATCCATAGATATCCCTAGAAGCTGAAGGATGTGGGAATTAACCTATGTGCAAGAATTGGCAAGAACCAGCCCAGATCAGTCCAGGAAGAAACAAGGAACAGTCGATAAAGGAACAGTCCTAGAGGCTCTCTGAGCTCAGTGGTTTTCTTGCAGGCATTTCATGACCCAGCCAGGTAACAGCATCAGTGCTAGTGAGTGTGAATTGCTCCCTTGTTCATGTTACAGTAGCTCTGAGCTTGGTTGGTTTCTTCCCTGTGTTTCATCACCGAAACCAGGTAGCATCATCAAGTGCAGAATGGTCCTATCTCCATTTGGAAGAAGATTGGTCCAAAGTCTGTTGGTTCAAAAAGGCAGGAGGAAGAGGATTAAGATTCTAATTTTGGATCTGACATAAAGACAAAAAAATATATCTTATCATCTATCAATCACTCTGTCTCCTATCTTCTCTCTGTCTCTCTCTCTCTCTCTCTCTCTCTCACACACACACACACACACACNTCTCTCTCTCTCTCTCTCTCTCTCTCTCTCTCTCACACACACACACACACACACACACCACCCATTTACCTACCTACCTACTTACCTATCCATCGACCTACCTAATGACCCAATTAGGTAACAATATCAGTGCTAGTGTGACTTTCTCCCTGTTTATTTACAGTAGCCCTGATTTCATTGTTAGCGATTTGCGTTTTCTTGCAGACATTTCATCACCCAACTAGATAACATCAGCAGTGCTAGAAGAGAATGGGGTTTGCTCTCTGTTAATTTCCTAATCTCTTAGGCTGCCAGTGTTAGTGGCAATGTTGGTGATGGTCCCTTGTTTAGACTGTGGTTCCCCTCGTACACGTGTGCTAGTCGTTTCCAGCTCTTGGGGCCGGTGCTCATCTCTGTTGCAAAGCCGAAGAGCCCACGCTTTCCGAAGACATCTCCGTGGTTGTGTGGCCGGCATGACTCAACACCTTCGAAGGTGCACGGAAGGCGATTCCCTTCCCACCAAAGGGCTCCCTATTTTTCTACTTGCATTTTTTACATCCTTTCGAACTGCTAGGTTGGTAGAAGCTGGGACGAGTTAATGGGAGCTCAATCCGTTATGCGACTCTAGGGATTCGAATCGTCAAACTGCCGACCTTTCTGATCGTCAAGCTCAGCATCCTAGCCCCTGAGCCACCGCGCTCCCTTGTGTAACCCAACATATATAGGACATGTTTATTGTCTCATCCTAGCCAACATCTAGGGCCTGTTTCTTATTGTGTGTCTAGCAGTGTCCCGTCCTTGGTTTTTCTGCTGTCACCTGGTACTTGAGTTTCCAGAAGACTAAAATTGACAGATGTTCCTCTCCTGAAGTCTGACTTTGGAGTTTTTTTGGAGGGGAGAGAGACTTTACAAAAAAATCAGTCAGTTCAATGAAAGACAGGGTTGAGGTGCACATAAAATATGCCGTCCAGGAAAACTGTGGGGAGAAGTTCCCTTCCATCGCTCAGAACCTAAGATCACCCGGTAAAGCTGAATAATGAGGCCTACCCACCTTGAATCTCCGAAGTGGGGTGGTGTATAAATGACTGTATAAATCAAGAAATAATGGGGCATTCAGCACAGACAAACAGGAAGAAGCAGTCTTGACACCTGGTGGGCTATTAAACCCTGGAACCTGCCACCAGCTGATGAATTGATGGAGACCAGCATGGACAACTCCGAAAGGGAGATTCGTCCGTCGGTGGAGGACAAGGCTATGGATGTCAGTAGCTCATAGTGACCCATACATTACTTCTAGCATCAAAGGTAATACGTCTCTTGGTGCCAGGAGCTTAGGAAAGAACATATATTTGTATGTCAGAGCCAGGTCCTTCAAACCAGGAGAAGGCATTCGAGGCAAGGCCAGTGTCAGGTGCCTCTCGTTGTACCGTGGAAGTAAACTCACCTGCCAGCATCATTTTGGGATATTTAGAATATTTGAATGTTAAATCAACCTCTAGTATTCTCGACTGTTCAACTCTGCTAGTTTGCTAATCTAATCCAGGCTGCTCAAGGATTTGTTTAGGAATGCCTTTTCTTTGGGGTGAGCGACATACTGCAAGAAAGCATTTAGTTACTGTAATTCCACCACCAAAAAACAAACAAACCTGTTTTAAAACAAGCTGCCAGAGAAAGATACAGGATTCCTAAATAATAAGTTGGAAAAAGGAGGAGGGGGAGGGAGGAGGAAGAGAAGGAGAAGAAAAAGATGGAGAAGGAAGAGGAGGAAGAAGAAGAAGAAAAAAAACAAGAAGAAAAAAAAACAAGAAGAAGAAGAAAGAAGAAGAAGAAGAAGAAGAAGAAGAAGAAGAAGAAGAAGAAGAAGAAGAAGAAGAAGAAGAAGAAGAAGAAGAAGAAGAAGAAGAAGAAGAAGAAGAAGAAGAGGAGGAGAAGAAGCTCTATTATATTTATCTGTCTAGAGACAATAAATCTGTTTTCTGCAGATTAAATACTGACTTCTCTTTTTGAAAAGCTTTGTTTCCTCAAACCTCTTATCAGGCGGAGTGTGGCACTAATCACACCTACAGAAACTTGTAATTTTCCTCAAGGAGGTGACACCGACAGAATTAAAAATGAAGGCGCCCTCCTCCTCCTCCTGGAAAATCCAGTTCATTACAAATTAGCAGTGGTCTTAAGGAAGTGGAGGGCTGAGAGGTGTCAACCAGTGATAGGGGGAAAAGAAACCCACCATTTTCAACTGTCAGAGCCCGGGAGCCAAGCTAACCCTGGAACAAATTAATCACATATTGTCAAGGCAAAGTTGCATCAAATTAACACATCGGATTCCGGCATATTAATGTGAGAATGCTTTCACCTGATTATTACTGCAAGCCATTGCCACTCTCCGGCTGCAAAGATATAATTAAATTGCTAAATAGAACGCGCGTATTATATCTCCGTGCACATTTAGGGTGCAGGAGCTGAAAAGATCACAGCCCGGGAAGTGACAGATTCCATTTTGTGGGATGAAAAAACTTGATTCTCACTCTACTCGTCCCTTCCAATCACCCCCCCATCCCCTATTCCTCCCTCTTCTTCCCCTCCTGGCCTTGTTGTTTTATTTACTTAGGAGTATTGAAGGATGAAATGAGAAAACTTAAGTTACTGGTGGGGGCCAGCATTTGCAGACCCACTCTCTTCCACTTAGATGAAATACAGGTTTAATTTAACTGATTTGCTAGGCTGGATCTGTGAATCTGTAATTGCCCCAACCCAGAAGCTTGCCTGCTCTCTTCTTCTGGATTTCACCGAACAAATGAAGCGCACACACACAAAGAGAGAGAGAGAAAGAGAAAGAGAAAGAGAAAGAGAGAGAGCATGAGAGAGAGGGAAGGAGAGAGAAAGAAAGTGAGTGAGTGAGTGAGAGAAAGCGTGAAAGAGAGAGAGAGAGAAGCTTTGTTACCACATCATCACAAGCCTTTGAAGCAAAAGCACCTCGGTCTTCCTTCGAAGCATTGCCAATCCGAGCTAGAATGGAGACCCATAAGCCACAGCTCAAGGGAGCTCCCCCCGATGCATCTTTCTCCTGGATGCTGGCCTTTTTAATGTGCTAGAAGGATCAGTGGCACGGAAGGTAATGATTCATTTATCAACGGGTCCAATGAAGCACGGACTCTGGTTCCAGCTGCCCTTTTGCCCCGCCCTCTTTGGCGGAGGGTGCCCCCCAACGCGTCCGTCAAAGTTAGATTTCACACCTGCTGCCCAAGGCTTCCTATTTTGGGGTTGCCTCGGCAGCCCAGTCACAACTCCAAGGTCAGAGAGACTGGCTGAACTAGAAGGAGGAGTCAAGCAGGGAATTTGTCTGGAATCTGTAGCCACAAAAGAGCAAGATCCAATCTCTCTTGAATGCCATTGAACCTTATCTAGTCTGGTCCAGGTACAAACCGCCAACCTGAGAGGATTCTTGTAGACATGAGCAGTGAAATAGCTAGTTGAACTCCTCAGGGGTGAATCCGGTGGTCCGTGTTTGGCACCCCTTTAACAACTAACATCTTGGGGCGGGGGCACTCCAGCCATGGGGTCTTGTGTGGAAATACAGTTTTTTTGATGGTCTTGGCAGCCTACACAACTGTTCTGATGCAAACCTTGTTCCAAAGCCTTTTAATGACCCTTTATGAATTCCATTCCTTCCCCGTTAAAAGGCTGTTTAAAACTAATTGTCTCTGATAAGAACAAGCCTTGCCAAGGTTGTGCAAGGCTGCCAAGAACACTAGATAAAGTTGCCAAGAAATATTTCAAACACAAAGACAAATACAAACTAAAAGAGTCTGAATGTCCACAAGGCTTGAGTGCAAAAACTTCTTTGCTTCCTGCAAAGAACTCCTGTTTCTCAGCTGGCTTTTATCTCTTAAGCCTTACTCCCGAGTCTCCTGGGCTGCTGCAGCTGCTCTTTCCTTCCAGCAGTCCTGCGCGCAAGTGCACTGGACACAGGCTCCTCGAGGGCC
>BHFT01006358.1:35000-41229 GCA_004320025.1 Laticauda laticaudata
CCCTTTCCTTTGTGACACTGATGCTGTTACCCAGTTGGGTAAAGAAATGTCTGCAAGAAAGCCCCCAAGCTCAGAGAGCAGCTACAATTCAACCCAGAGCTACAAGCATCCTCTTCGCTTTGCGTGGTATAATCATTAACGGGGATATTAGGAGGAAGGGTGTGGAAGTGCAAAAGAGGCAGGAAGGAGGAATTTCAGAAGAAAACTCGAGTATGGGAATGGCTCCTGAAGCCAGTGCAGAATCTTCATTGCCATTGCCTAGGAAATTATTCCTCAAAACTCGCTTCGCCTGCCGACACCTGAGAACATCTGGGCTGTAATTGAAAAATACCATCGAGAGGCAGAGGGAAGATGCTGCGTGATGGCACCGCTGTAGAATACCAAAATTAAACGCACAGGAGGGGGAGAGGAGGCTTTTATTTACACAGCATTTAAATATTCATACTCTGTTATGCTTTGCATCACAGGAAATTACTGGGTTAAAATTTTATGATGGGTGACAGCCCCAACGAGATAAATTAAGTGAGAACATTAATGGGATTTTCCTGTCTGGTGGAAAAAAGGAAAGCAATCCAGCTGATTTTTTGTTTGATCTGCTCAGTCTAGTCAAGCCAAGCCAGATTAAACCCACATGGCTTCGTGCAAAATGCCATCACCCTAAATCTTTTGCATTATAAACTTAGGAGTCTATTGGTCATTGTTGCTTCACAAGAAAACAGAGCCCTCCCTCTGACTTATACTTTGGGAAAACAAATCTTTCAAATCAAACTCTAAAATTGGTAAGAGATGAAATGCGGCTGTTTAAAAAACAACACTTTGTTAAATATATAAAATATATAAAAATAGTTGGGGGCGGTGTCTGTATGATATACCTCCTGCTTGAAAAAAATGGCTGACCTTTGAAAGTAATTGAAAACCAGCATAGAATTTCATTCTGTTTTTTATTTTAGTCCCATTCAAATTTCTTAGGAGTCAATATCAGTGGCTCATGGGAGTTTCTGCACCATGAAAGCTCAGGTCCTTGGTGTTTTCTGTGCTTGGTTTTTTGTACACTAATGGTATTATCTAGTTGGGTCATGAAACGTCTGCCAAAAAACAACCAAGCTCAGAGCTACTCTATGTAAACAGGGAGCAATTCACACCCACTGGCACTGATGATGTTACCTAGTTGGGTCATGAAGCATGTACAAGAAAAACACTGAGCTGAGAGAGCCCCAAGGATCCCTCATATCAGTCCTGAACTAATAAACATTCTTGTCTATCGATTAAAAAAATGCATGCATGAAGTATGTCTCCCTTTTAAAGAGAAAAACATGGGAGACAATTTTTGGGGTCTTGTGAAAGTAGGAATCATGTGACGTTCTGTTTTTTGGAGATTTGGGAAAGGGGAAAAAAAAACCCAAAACCCTCCCCTCCATTTATTTCTGTTTTCCCTAATGTTTTATCTTGTTTGTTAGGAGATGTGAGTCAATGGCTTGAATTAATTCTAATTACTAGAGAGGCATATCCTGATTGAGCAAATAAAATAGTATGCTCATTTGGGCCAAGGCCATCTAATTAAATGCTAACTTTGGATAAGCTGGATGTGCGTGAAAGATTAATTTTTAAGAGGGTTTTTATGACTCACTAAATAACGATTCGGTTAAAAATCTTTCGTATTATATATCATTAGGCCATCTAATCTTAAAGTGTTATAACATTAAGTCACCGAACTCCATTGAAAAGGAAAATGTGGTAAATCATGTTTATTAACAAATTATTCATATTTTTTCCCCCGCCAGCAAGTAAGTGTATCTACTATATTTCGTTCTCTGCTGAGAATTAAACCGAGGCTTCACTAGGAGGTTTCAAATGGATTTTGGTGCCACAAATGGAAAATGGGGGGATTGGATTATAAATTGGAATGCTCACTTTGAAATCCAAGGTTCAAAAGCTGTGGACCCATTCAGTGGCTATCTCTGAACTGTCATTTTTAATATCGCGGCAAAAGAAAATTATTAAATGCACAGGGCGCAGTTGTCCTGCAGGAGTTTGATTAATTCATTTTAATGTTCATTAAACTTTCAATTCAATTAAATGGAAAGTGGATTGAGTTCCTGTCTCTTCGTCCCGGCTTTTGCCTGCTTTTTGGAGCGTGGCTCCAGTATGACTCCAAAGATCAGCGAGTGGCCCTGGGTTTTATTAATAGCAGCAGCAGCAACAACAACAACAACAACAACAACAAAGCATATTTTAAAATCAGGTTGGCTTGCTGCAGTTTGGGTTTCTCAGCTGGACGAAGGAGGGATGGAATTTGCCATCTTACCTATCGGCTATTTTGGGTGTCTCTTTCTTCCAAAGAATTGAATTGTGTAAATAATCTTTGGGGTGGAGCATCGAATTGGCACCGGCACCGGAGACGAATTCCTGGGTCAGGCCACACTTGGAATATTGCATCCAGTTAAATCAAAAAGATGTTGAGACTCTAGAAAAAGTGCAGAGAAGAGCAACCAGGATGATTAGGGGACTGAAGGATGAAACATATGAAGAATGGTTGCTGGAACTGAGCCTGGCTAGTCTAGTGAAGGGAAGGACGAAGGGAGACATGATAGCAGGGTTCCTATATCTCAGGGGCTGCCCCAAAGAAGAGGGAGTCAAGCTATTCTGCAAAGCACCTGAAGGCAGGCCAAGAAGCAACAGGTGGAAACACATCAAGGAGAGAAGCAACGTGAGATTAAGAAGAAACTTCCTGACAATGAGGACAATGAACCAATGGAACAACTTGCCACCAGAAGTTGTGGGTGCTCCAATACTGGAAGGTTTTAAGAAAGGGATTGGAATAACCATTTGTCTGAAATATATAGGGTTTCCTGCTTGAGCAGGGGGTTGGACTAGATGGCCTCCGAGGTCCCTTCCCACTTTGTTATTCTGTTGTTCAATGCAATTTTGATGCAGTGGGGCTCTGCTTCCCCTTTTGACTCCTCCCTTTGCAACTATCTATACATCCCTCCCCCAGCCTGTGTTGCATTCTCAAGAGAACGTGTGTGTGTGTTTGTGTGTGTTGTTTAAAAAAAGGAAATACAAATGTTTTGCCCACCCTGCGATCCATTTGGTTTATGCACATCAGCAATTCAGGCAGCCTTCGTTCCCCATCCTCTTCATCTTCCCCGGGAAAAGATTAATGATGATAAAGCAGCGAAGGCCCAATTCTTTTTCTTTTTCTTTTTTTTTTTATTTCAGCCTCCCAACATTAGAATGATATAAATAAGACTCATAAATCCACCCTTCCCTCTGAACTGTATTCCCCAAGGCACCCCCAGACAGAAGACAGGGGTAGCTTCGTAGGACTTGTAAGAGAAGAGACTGGTGGGAGATGAAAGTCCTGCAGGCTTCCTTCTAAGCAGCAGACTTACAGAATAACAGAGTTGGAAGGGGACCTTGGAGGTCTTCTAGCCCAACCCCCTGCCGAGGCATGAAACCCTACACTACTTCAGACATGTGGTTATTCCAGACAACAGATAATCAGAGTTGGAAGGGACCTTGTAGGTCATCTAGTCCAACCCCCTGCCCAAGCGGGAGACCCTACACCATTTCTGACAAATGGCAGTCCAGTCTCTTCTTGAACGTCTCTAGTGATGCCCAATCTCTTCTTGAAGCCTTCCAATGTTGGAACATCCACAACCTCTGGAGGCAGCTTGTCCCACTGATGAATTGTTCTAACTCCTTACTTCTAAGTTGCTTCTCTCCTTGGTTAGTTTCCATCCATTATTTTTTTGTCTGGTCTTGAGGAATAGCTTGACTCCCTCTTCTTTGGGGCAGCCCCTCGAATATTGGAAGACTGCTATCAAGTCATCCCTGGTCCTTCTCTTCATTAGACTCAACTAAAATGGAACATAAAGGAGGCATAGGTTTGGAAGGTACCTGGGGGCTCATCTCGTCCAACCCCCTGCTCAAGCAGGAGACCTTCTATACCATCCCAGGCAAATGTCTGTCCAGTCTCTTCTTAAAAACCTCCATTAATGGATCACCCATAACTTCTGAAAGCAAGCGATTCCACCAGTTAACTGTTCTCCTTCGTTCTAGGTTGGATCTCTCCTTGATAATCTTCCATCCATTCCTTTTTGTCCTGCCTTCAGGCTGCTTTGGAGAATAAGTTGACCCCCTCTTCTCTGCGGCAGCCCCTCAACTATTAGAAGACTGCTACCACGTTACCCCTAGTCCTTCTCTTCCTTAGACCAGCCTAACATGGAACCTAGAGTCATAGAGTTGGGAGGGGTCTTGGAGATCTTCTAGTCCACCCCCCTGCTGAAACAGGAGACTCCCTACGATTTGCAACAAGCTTCTCCCCAGCCTCCCCTTAGAAACCCTCCAGTGATGGAGCACCCACAACTCCCTTTTATTCTTGATTTATTTCTCCTGTTTTGACATTTCTTCCCCACTGTCAGAAATACACTGTCCCCATATCGCCTTGATTCACTCCCAGAATGAAAAGCAGAGCATTGGAATCAAGAGGCTGCTTAGAGATTTTTTTTTTTCCTCGGGATACCTCAAACGCTTAGGAATTGAGCGTAGTTGGAAATCCTTGCACACCTGCACTCCAGCCCACGGCGGCAAATGTTCAACAGAGAAGATAAAAGCAACCCGTATTCCTTTTTATTTGCCAGCTTGTTCCTTTGTTTAAAATTGGGTTGTTGTTTTTTTAAAAAAAGGCTAGCATTAAAGAGTAAAGGAACGAGGGGAAAAGAAAACCCACCTCGGTGCAGCCGCCAGGAGAAAAAAGGAAAAAAGTAAACCCAGTGCCATAATATACGAGACAATAATTAAATGAGTAGCACTATTTATTTATTTTTTTAGTCTCACAGTAAAAAGTACCAACAACTACAAAATAACATCTGAAGTTTTGCCAGCAGCCTGCTAAAAAAAAAAAANAAGTACCAACAACTACAAAATAACATCTGAAGTTTTGCCAGCAGCCTGCTAAAAAAAAAAAAGCAAAAATCAACGAAGAGCTGATAAATAAAATACATGGATGTGCACCAATATTTGGCTGCAAAAAAAACAAAGCAAAAAAACAAATTAGTTTCCAATGCTGGGTTTTAGGTCTTACAAATTTTCACTTCTTTCTTCGTTTCGCCCTGATTTATAAAAGCAACTTTCTGGCCTTGATCAGAAATAAAGCTTGATTTGGAAGAAACATCGAGGGCCTGAAATCCGATGTCCCTTATCTGGAAATATTTTGGAGAACAGCAAATGTGATCAGCCACATTCAGCATCCTCCTCCTTTTCTCCAGAGCTAGCAGGAAAAAAAAAGGCAGCTAGTCCTCAATTTACAATGGTTCATTTAGTGACCATTCAAAGTTATAACGGTCCTGGAAAAAAAGTGACTTATGAATGTTCTTTCACCCTTACAACCGTTGAAGCAGCCCTGCAGTCACGTGATTGAAAATTCAGATGTTTTGACAACTGACTCACACTTATGGAGTCACATGACTCCTTTTTTGCAACCTTCTGTCAAGCCAAATCCATGGGGAAGCCAGGTTCACTTAACATATATCAAAGTTCAGAGTGTACGTTTTCTTAAAGGCAACTTTCCAAACTGAAGATGGGGAAATTCTATATAGGATGCATATGGCAGCTCTATGGCAGATCTAGGATGCATATGGCAGATCATGCCGACATGTTCGCTCCGAATAAATCTTTTGAAGTTTTTGATTGAATCAAGGCAACTGCCAGAATCCCGATAGCATAATCTACTTCCTAACTTGGTCCCCTCTGGATGTTTTAGCTTCAACTCCCCTCATTCTTAGATGGCAATTTTGGAAATTGGAGCCCCTCACCCCCATGTCTAAAAAGGTAGAGGATTGGGCAGAAGTTACCCTCTCTCCTCATATAATAAAGATTGGCTTTATGTTGATGTATTAACCCAACCTGGCGTGAGAAGCATCTCTCTTGCCTAAACACGAAACGCTCAGGTCTACCTTGACCTCTCTTCTTCCAACAGGGCCACATTGGCACAACCGCAACAAAAATCATTGACGTCTACCTCCCACTCCACACCAACCAGGACAAGTTGCAACCCATGACTGTGGTGACGATTGCCAACGCCAAGGTGCAGGACCTGATTGGACTCATCTGCTGGCAATACACGAGCGAAGGACGGGAACCCAAGTTGAAGTAGGTCCCTTTAGGGGTCATCTTCTCTCTCTCTCTCTCTCTCTCTCTCTCTCTCTCTCTCTCTCTCTCTCTCTCT
>BHFT01006359.1:0-20634 GCA_004320025.1 Laticauda laticaudata
ATATGAAATTGAAACAGGATAGACAAAAAGTATAAATATAATGATTTGAATTGAGATGAGATAATTAAAATAAAATTGAAAAAATTAAAAGAGGGAGAAGCTATGTAGAAAATATAAAACAGTAATAAGATATGAAATAGAACATAAAAATGAGCATGAAATTGAATTTGTGTCTGTACGAAGAAATATAACCCAGGATTACGTTACTTTGAAAAAAAGATGTTTTATTTGTATTTTTTATGTGAAAACTCAATTAAAATTTACAAAAAAACCCACAACTGATTGCAGATGCTTAATGCCATCAGCAAAAACCTCAGGAACAATACAAGATTAAGAAATACTGCCTAGCCACACACCTGATCTTCAGTGGATGGCACAGTCACTTCTAAAATAGACCGAGATTCAATCTCCAAACTAGGCTTTTTGGACAAAATCAAAAGAAATCCTTATTGACTTAACACAGTTATTTAGGACTAGCCAGTTAAATAAAAGCATCTGAAGCTGGCAGTTATTGTAGTAATAGGAAGCCACCCTTTTAAGGCAGCCAGCATCTGTAAAGTTGCTGGGTTCTAAGAATTTGGAAGGAACATCTGGTAGTCATCTGTACAGTACTTGTAATCCCCTCCCATGACTACCTTTAATTCTTTGCCACAAAAAGTTGAGAAGATATATAGCTGGGTATATACATCTGTTCATGGAGAAGTGTTTCTTACTTAACTGGGCACACCTGAATGGTGACGTAAAGCCATAAGAAAGCTGTTTGCTTTGCTTACCAGCCTAAATATATACTGGCCAGAGTAATAAATGAATAAAAATGTCCATTGAGAGTTTTTGTTTAAACAACAAAAATTGCCAACCATTCTTTCAGCTAATATTTGTAGGATTGTAAATAAAGTTCTTTTTGACTACCAAATGAAGCACGTTGTTGACATAGGACTCTGCAGAAATAGTAATAATTTTCCACAGGATATGGGAAAAATCCATAAATCAGAAAATGTGGTCTGACAAGTCTCTTGCTCTCCATAGCATAAAGAATGGGTGGGGTTCTTCAAAGGCCATAAGAAATAATATCTCGGAATAAAAGATGATCCACATAGTTTTTTGAAGTTGGAAGAATCTTTGAATTTTGGCCCAGGATCTTATTATACAACAATAGATGGCTAGATTATTTATTATTATTATTATGTAATTACCAGTAGTATTATTAAAACTGATGAAGAGTGAAGATGTAAATAATATCTTTTATCCATTTTTACCCTGCCATCTTTCAGATAAACTGAGTTCAGAAGCCCCTTGCAGGCCTCTTTGTGGAATAATTTGTGATTACAATATGAAAGGAGCATGTTAGAATGACTTGGTTGTTGCTTTAGTTATGACAGTGCAAATATATTAACATGTATAGAAATACTAAGATCCCACTCAAAACAGATAATTATGTTGTTCTAAACTCATCTTTAAACCTTAAATATTAAAACACACACACACACACGCACACACACACACATTTTGTCTGTGGAGGAAAATATTCTAGAAAATAATCTGAAAACCAGAAAGTGCATTTCATGCAGTGGTAAATTGCCAAGTTAGAAACTGGGAGACCATGAGTGCTACTCTTGCTTTAGGCACAAATCTGCCTAGATGACTCTGGGACAGTCACTCTCTCTAGGCCTTAGGAAGAAGCAGGCAATGGCAAAGCTCTTCCAAAATCTTGCCAAGATAACTGCAGGAATTGGTCTAAGCAACAGCCAAGAATCAACATTGACTGGAAGGCACAAAACCAAAACAAATTCTGACAACACCTGTTTTGCCATGTTATGCAAGATTTTGTTTTCTAAAGTGAAATGTTTAAACAGCAATGTTTTATGCTAGCCCTGGCAGGATTCTATTTATACAGAAATTATGGATGGACGACTGTGGGGAAGGGCTCATTCAGCAAAGCCAACAATAAAGTCAAAACCCGGGATTGCAACAAATAAGCAGAATGTTCAGAAAGAATTGCTCAAACCCATAACAGAACAATATAAATCTGGATCCTACTGTTCCAACTTCCAACAATAATTCATTGCATTGAAAAAGCAAACTGGAAGAAGACATTTAATACAAAATCCATGTCTTCATACAGAGGAAAAAAGAGAGACTAGTCTTGATCAGTAAAGATGAACCTACTTCACAGAAAAGGAAAACTGATTCAGATAACTGCAAGATAATGATGCAGAGCAAATTGAAAAAGGAAAAAAGAGAAGAAAAGAGAAAAATCAGATTTTCTCAGTTTCTAGCATTCCTACATACAGTACAGCCATGGTCACTGATATGATTAACAAAAATAGAAGAACCAGAGGGAGAAAAATGAAACATTCAAATAGAGAAAATGAGGGTAATATATTGCAAACTTATTAATATATTCCCAGCCTTCCCACTGAAATAAAAATAAAAAGTTAGCAAGGCATTTCCCAGCTGCCCCACTCCAACAAACATATAGCTGCAACTCGCAGAGCAAGCAATATGTTTTATAGCAGCTGGATCCTTCTGCTCTCTTCTGATAATGTGGAAAGATCTTTTAATGCATCACTTTATCATGGTGCCTTGCATGAATGCCCTATTCACAAACAAATACCTGGAACCTGATTCCATGTCCAATTCACGGTCCATTCCATTCATCAGAAAGACCCAATCCTGGACCTATGTTCACAAAGCTAGTAAAATGTTTCTTCATCGGAGGGAAAAAGCAGAAGAAGTCCTCTTCTGTCTAAGCCAGGTATGCACTTGATTCCTGCTAGTAAGCACAGCATCAATAATTAAAAAAATAAACATTGATAGAGGAATGATTTCACAAAGGCTTCATTTGTGCAATATGACAAGAGAGCAAAGATAAAAAATACCTTAGCAATACAAAAAACAAACAAACCCCAAAAGAATTGAAAATGGGCTCATGTAAAAGTGAATGGAAAGAAGCATAAGCATCATAATATGTATGTTCAATATATGGAGATTTCTAATATCTAAGTTATAAAATATTATATTTGGAATGGAGGTATATTTTACTTAATATTTATATAATCCTCTCCCCCCGCACAATTTATAGATAGTATGACCATAATTGAGCTAGATTTTCTGTTGCTAAGAGATGCAGTCATTAAATGAATTGTGCCTTATTGTGTGTCCTCTTTTGGTGCAGCTGTTAAGCAAATTACATGGTCACTGAGTGAATCTGGTTTTCCCCTTTGAATTTACTTATTGGACCTATATATGCTGCTACCATTGTAAATAGATGCCATTTGTCAAATTCCAATTTTGATCATGTGACCACAGGGTGCTGCGATGGCCATATGTGTGATGATAATCATAACCAACTTTTTTTAGTACCTTTACAACTTCAAATAGTCATTAAATTGTTATATACTGCTACCCTACATTATATATTATATACATTATTATATACAGTATATAATGAATATACTGCTGCCTTACAAAGCAACCTTGACTATGTGTCAGAATGGTTGAACAATTGGCAACTTCAAATCTCAACCAACAAATGCTCTGTCTTACACATTGGCAACAAAAATCAGAACACTAAATACAAACTGGGTGGATATGACCTCACAGACGACCCTCACTCTGTCAAGGACCTAGGAATACTCATTTCAAAAGATCCAAGACCCAGAGTTCACTGTAACAGCATTGCCAAGAAGGCATTAAGAGTTGTTAACCTAATTTTGTGAAGCTTCTTCTCCAGTAACATTGAACTGCAAACCAGGGCATACAAAACTTTCGCCAGACCAATTCTCGAATATAGCTTATCTGCCTGGAATCACACTGTATAACGAACATAAATACAATTGAACAAGACCAGAAGTATTTCACGAGAAGACTACTCCACTCCTCAGCTTGCAATAGAATACTTTATGCCACCAGGCATGAAATTTTGGACCTAGACAACTTAGAACTACACCAACTACGGTATGACCTAAACTTAGTACACAAAATTGTCTGCCCCAACATCCTACCTGTCAATGACTACTTCAACTTCAACCACAATAACATAGGGGCAAACAATAGAAACAAACACAAAGTAAACCGCTCCAAACTCAATTGCACAAAATACGATTTCAGCAACAGAGTGGTCAATGTCTGGAACTCACTACCTGACTGTTGTTACATCCTCAAACCCCCAAAACTTTACCTTTAGACTGCCTACCATGAACTTCACTCCATTCCTAAGAGGTCTGTAAGGGGGCGTTCATAAGCGTATCAGTGTACCTACTTTTCCTGTCCTACTGTTCCTATTTATTCATACTCATTTATTGTGTATATACTTATACCAGTTTATACTTATCTGTTTTTATGTTATGTTTATACTTCTTTTCTCATACATGCCTGCCACACTAAACTAAATAAACTAAATAAATAAATAAATTGTAAATCAAGGGGTACTTGTAGAATGGGTACTATTTAAAAAACATACTACTTCGGGCACATTTTACAAAATCTATATGATATCATCCAATTATTGAGTCATATTGTAAGTATAGAAGGAACGTTGAAGTCTAAGGTCACACAGCATACATAAGTCTGATCCAGAAATAGGAACATTTGGACCACTGCAGACCTCAGAAAAAAAAGGAACAGTTATCATTTGAAATGAGCGAAGAGGGCACAAAGTTATCTGCCAATCCAAGCACAGAAATTAAATTGAATTAAGCGTGTAGTGCTTGTGTTATTGCACATAGTATTCCCTAATTCTTAAAGTACCTTTGCCATTAGAAGTTCCTTTACATTAACAATAGCAATATTAATTTGGCTCTATGGAACAATCTGGACAAGGCTGAATACTTTCTGATCTGTTTATATCAACGAGAATGTTAAGTATGTATTTAATTTTCAATGTAACGCAATAGTACTAAATTACCAGCAATATGTCTCATGGGTTCTTACTCTTTCTTTTCTGAGGGAAATTATGACAATTTTTATTTTTCACATATGCTTTCCTAACAGTTACTTCAGTGGGGAAAAATAATAATGTACAGACATGTTAAAAGAGGAGAAGTACAGCCAGTGAGCTTCATGGTTCAGTCCCAAGGGTTTTTCTAAAAATATTCTTTATTTAACCCAGTAAATCAAGATTGATTGGTTTATCGGCTGTTATTATTATGTGCTGACATAGTAACTTGCTTATCTTACATAAAAATCATTGCTTCACAAAACCTTTATAACTACAGTTTACAACCATGGGTCTCCATTTTTTCACCCACAACATTTATATGGGGGAGGGACAAATTCATATTCTTGTTTAACTACCTAAAAAAACCAACAACCTCAAAACTACAAGACTGTTTCTTTACTAAGACTTTAAAGATCCTGATTTGTGGCTGCAATATTGAGCAATGCAGTGTATAATATTTGAAATGCAACTACAAATAATTCTTGAATTTAGACAAAAATAAGTCATATGTAAATATATGTGTATGTGTGCATGAATAAATGATTAACAATGCTTTTAATATATACTGATCTCATTTGCTTGTGGAGAAAAAGTCACTGCAGTGCACGTCTATTGATTGTGTTTCTGATTGATCTGTAATGTACAAATAATAGAGGGAGGAAGAGAGATTTGTTATAAGCATTTGGATAGATGCTTTTGACTTTGGTGTTGGAAAAGACTCCTGAAAATGCTGTGGACAGTCAAGAAAATAAATGGATCTTTGAAAATGTCAGTTTAGACACTAATAACTGGATTCAAATAATCATACTTTCGATATATCATGTGGAGAATTAGCTCTCTCTCTCTGGAGTTGTCTATAATACTTGAAAGGTGGAAAGATAATAAGATGATCAGGAACAAGGTTCAAAAACAGTGGCAACAGATGCATTGTTGGAAGGCCTGAAGATTGAAGTTAGGGAACAGATCTTCCTGGAGAAAATATATTCATTTGGTCACTGGGAGTCAAGACCACCTTGATGGCACATAAACATCAATCAATCTTTATTTTCTATATTGACTGCTATATTGACAAAACAAGAAACAACAGACAGAAACTAATAAAGGAGAGTAACAACGTAGAATTAAGGATATTTCCAGCATTCCTGGAAAGCATGGTTAGTCATTAAAGGCCTGGTCCCACTGGCCGACGGACGCAAAACATATGCATAAAGGACAAAGCGGACGAGCAAAATTTCGGTGGTGGCTCCATCCATTGTCATCCACTCCCAAAAGTGGTGAAAATTTGCATAAACAGAATGGAAAAGAACAGAAAAGAAAGACTTGGTAGTATTTAGCCGGGGATGTTAAAACGATGTTCATAGAAGCCTAGCGGAGCTCAGCGGATGGAACGTCGGATACACCTCCGAAGTGTCGAGGGAGAAACAAAGGGATCGCCATACGGAGGGGGCATGACTGCATAGCATAATAAAGCGGAGCATCACGAACGTATAGAGCAAAGTATGCCGCGCGAGTAATTGGATGCAAACTCACTGAGCATGCGGGAGTATGAAATTGCGCAGCTCTGTGATATACAAGCGATGTAGCACACGCATGCAGTCAGCATTCAGCGGAAAGTACTGCTGCCACAACAGTATAAACCATCCCACCAAAGGGGAATACCATCAACATTAGTCGTCAGTCAGAGAAAAAGAGGAAGCCTGTGCCTAACTCGTCCCAGCCCTGGAAAGAAGGTCAGAACAGCATCCCACCGCCAGACTTGACCTGAACCACCTGCGTTTGTTGCTTGCTGCTTGCTGCTGCTGGCGTGGACCAGCCCAAGGCCCTCAAAGCCTGCTTGCTCGAAGCTCTGCTGCTCAAGCCCCTGAAACCCTCGCTCTCAAAGGCCCTGAAGTGTCCTGTGCTGCATGCCGAAGGCCCTGTTGAAGTCCTGCAGAGGGGGAAGAGCCAAGGGAAGGAGAAGGGAGAGAGAAACAGTACACAATTTCCAAGGAATCATGAGGATGAGGCTGGCCGGGAATGGCAGAGGGAGAACGAGTAGCCTTGGAGAAAGGGCCACAGACTCTATTGCAACACCAAGAAGAAGCAGGCAGCTGGAGAGACAAGGAAGAGAGCCTGGCTACTACTGAGATGTACTCCTCCGCCACACTTCATCACCTACGTGAGCCACACCCTCAGGGATGTGGAAGCACATGCACACCTGTAGTTGCAAGCTACCGCCTCAAAAAATCTGGCAGCCGCTGTCAAGCTCACGACGCGGATAGTATGTTCATGGCAAGTGCAGTTTCCGGAGAGTGAGATCCGCACTGAGGAGCAGCCCTCTAGACCTCTCCTCTCAGCACAGCCCACAGAGAGCCAGTCCTTTCCAGCCAGAGCCAGCGGCCTGCCAGGGCAGGCTTCTTAGAGGGCCACACAGCAGACCTCCGACAGCTGGCACTCCCATGCCGGCGTACTGGAGGATCCCTGATCAACAAATGAGGAAGAAGCAGCAGCCACAAGCCACCCATCCCACCCCAGCTCCAAGGATGCAGGACAGAGAGTCAGACTGGAGGCAGACCCAAGTGGTGCTGTTTGATGATCAGGAACAATTGAAGACGCAGCAACTTCTCTTCAGCTGTGTCCAGTTTGAACAGACGATCTTAGGCCCCACACCGTTATGCACCTACGTGGCCACACCCTCAGGACTTGCCCGAGGCCCGCAGTACCAGGTTGACAAGAGGAATAACGAGCACTTTCGCACAACCTCAAGCGCTCAGCTGAAGCTGCTCCTACGCCAGTCCAGGTCTGCTCCTCCACCCCAGGCGATGTCACTGCCTTCCCGCTTCAACCCTCACCTACAGGCTAGAACAACCGGACTTCCCCACGGCAAAGAACAGCCTCCCAGATACCAGGCCCCAGGTTCATCTCGACTGCCACAGACTCCAGTACCAACCATCTGCACACAAGACCCAGCCCACTACACTCCTCTTCCACACACAGCCAAGCATGTCAAACGCAATCGATCATCTTGGGCCTACATCTCAGGTCTTATGAACAGGGCTACCATCAACCTCCGGGACGAGTCAGGCTCTTGGACAGCTTCTAATCAATCCATCCCCTGTTGTACTCTGGTGCATGGCGCCAGAACCAGCCTTCAAGCCAGCACCTCCACAGTCCTGCCGCTTATAACAGTGAGACAATGGACATGACTCAAGTGACTGAGGAGAATAGTGCCAGAGACTGAGTTGTACTATGTCCACTTTACTTGCTTAGGACACTTTACTTGGTTCATTTGCTTTTTTTAATAAAGTCATAAAGTTACCTAAGACAGTAATAAGAGTACTTTGCTTAAACACTTGGTTCATTTTTTTACCTTTGTAAAGTTGGTGAAACATTTAAAAATGGTTAACCTTTGCATGTTGATTAGATAAGGATAGTTGTGGGATAGGATAACCCCAGTGCAAGCATATTGGGACTGATGGTCCCCACTCCCAGCTGCCACACTATGTGCCTTTTATTCAATAACAATTTAGTCTTGATCAACACATTTAAATAAACAAGAGCTCTTTATTAACGTCCCTATTCGTTGTAGGACCACTCAACATACATGGCACAATCTTATCAGTGTTAGCAAACCTCAAGAAGCATCATTAATCATCTATCATCGCTGTTTGCACTCCACTGCTCCAGCTTGGGGACTGCCCAGTGTCTCAGTCGGTTGCATCTGCTCTTCCCTTCACGTGAAGCTCTGTTGGGGCCTTGTACATCCACATGTCTATATCAGGTTACAGTCCTTGCCTCCATTCACAGGCTCCATGTCCCCATTTTGTGTTGATGGTCCACAAGTCTGTTCTGCAACCTGGGTAGCGGTGCACATGAATTGTGCAGGATGCAAGCGAATCGTTGCACGTGCCCTCACAGTATGTGGCTCATGCTGCATGTGGTGAGAAGTATCTGGAACTGTTGGCAGGATTCCAAAGCAATTCTCCACCACGCTGGCCCTGGTACGCCTGTAGTGTTGAAGATCCTCTCTTCACGGTGAGCTTGAACTGTACGGCTTCATGAGGAAGGTTGAGGGAGAGGCGTCATCACTAATGATGAAGTAGGGCACATCTTGTGTGTTTATTGGGTGGAGTTCGGATCTGGAAAACAGATTGAGGTTGCGTTCCAGCCCATCCTTGAGGTCACTAGCGTTGTATACCTGGCCATCTGAAGCTGACCCGTTGCCTGAAGCATTGATTGTAGATGAACTTGTAGTCATACCAACCATTGCAAAGAGGATGATACTGAAGAAGACCTTGCAGTTGAAATAAGGGTGACCCTGGTTGGCTGGAGCTGTTGCAGGCCCACATGCTTCCATCTATGGCTCCAACGGTGTGGGGAAAGTTCCATCTCGCTGATACCACTCTCTTGCAGTTTTCTCCAGCCTTTGTCAGTTAGTGGCACTGAGGAGTCCCTCCAGGTATTCTTCGATGATGGTCGCACACTTCTTCTGACCAACTTTGTCTGATGCTGGTTGTGTGGCACCTCTCCACGCATACTGCATGTTTCTGTATGTTTCCAGAGGCCAGGTGGCACAGAGTCCATTGCCACCTTCAGTCTGGGGTCCTGGTCAGCATGGGATTGGTGCTCTGCTTGGTCAACCTTGGTCTCAGGACGCTCTACAACTTGTCAAACTTTGGCTGTGCATCCTCCATGAAGTGATAGAATGCACGAGGGTCTTCATTCCTCACTCCACATCAACTGGTCATAGAGTCCAAACTCCATTCTTCTCCCGATCCATCCTCGGACCCACACAGTCCTTGGACGTCCCTTTCTCCTTCGTATAAAAGGTGAAACAGTCTGAACATTTTTGGTTCTGGTGATGAATGATCGCAGCTACATACAGACTGTGTCATGATCATGGTGGAGAAACAATTGATATGTGGAGAGACACAAAGAAGGTGAAGAGGTCTTACCCATAGGCTGCTGGACTCCATACTGAGATCACAGATGATTTTCTCCCCTTTTTATAGGAAATATCGGTAGTTCACTATGGGGTCTTCTTACATACTCTAGACATTCTGCATGACATCCTAATATTCCAAGATACATCCCAGATACAAACTGTCATTGTATGGAAACAAACCTGTCCACAAATTTTGTCTCATTTTAATCCTTTTTTTACGAGATGCATACGCTTAACATCCTTTCTATTTCTGTGCTACTAACACTGTGTAGACGTTCCGTGCACCTTTCGTTTCCTCCCTTTCCATTGTTCAGCTGCAGCAGATGTGAGTTGAGGGATGGCCAAGGATGCTAGAGGATACAGCAGACGTTTAACAGATGATAATCAGACATAGACGTTTGTTGCCCGTATATGTCGCAGATGTACATCGATGCGCGTGAAAGTTCATCCATCCACAAAAGTTTTGTGCAGCTCAAACTTCTTGCGTGATGAAATCGCAGTGGAGATGGACTCGAAGGATAGAGCGTATGAACATGTATGCAGTGATACACAACGACGTTTTCCAATGGATGGCAAGCTTTCTTTAACGTTTTACATCCTCTTTGCATCCATAAGTGCAGTGGGACAGGGCATTAAATAAGTGGTGTGTTAAGCATTAGTCAAGCATCAGGCTAGAACTAGGAAACTGTGAGTTACAATCTTGCCTTAGATTGACAAGGTCACTCTCTCATCCCAACTCCAAGGTTGTTGTTATGGGTAAACTAGGAGAAAAAAAAAGTATTAGATATATTCTCTGCCTTGAGTTATTTATAAAAACAATAAAAGCAGGAGATGAATGAATGAATTAATGAGCAAGCAAGCTATGATCCAGGAGGTAACATGCATCAATTGGGTAACATGGATGAATTGCCATGGATAGCTTGACTCTCTATGAATCTGCTCAGTCCCTTTGAATGTTATCCAAACAGGCTGCCATTACGATGACTGCTGGAAGCAAATTCCATTGTAGTTTTCAGCTATAGTTTTAATTCATTGTCATGCTGCCTCAGAACTTATTTAACATTTCATTTGGTTATGTTTTTGTGCTTATTTGATTTTGCCAGGTGCAGAATTCTGATGCTGTGTTTTTCTTGTTCTTTGCTTCACCATCACTCTTTAGCTTCCTTGACCATTGATGTTTTCTCTTAAAATGCATTGAAACATGAGAAAAAACAGAAATTGAATTTGAATGAAAACTAAGAAATTCATCTACAAGTTTAGGATTTTCACTTCACTCATGAACATTTTTCTCTCTTTGAAAATGGAAACACTTTCCCCACTATATTGGCTGAGAATGATCAACATAGAAGAAAATCTCAGCATTGCAAAAAAAAAATTTAAATGCTGAACTCATTTATCTAACAGCATGTTTATCTAAAAACTACTATATACAAGACAGGAAAAATACTTTATTGTTTATTTATTTATTTATTTATTTATCAAATTTATTTGCTACCCAGCCTGCAGTTTGGGCAATTCTGAGCAGCTTACATAAGGACCATAAATCTCTCGCAATATGTATCAATAAATTTGAATAGCAAAGGAATAATTATTGCAATATATTTGTGTGTGTGTGCACACAGGCATTAAAAATAACCCTAAAACCTGTTTCCAAACACTTACTAGAGCTAAATATTTATTTTCATAATACCCTTAAATTATACACTGTACCCAAGGGAAGTGACCTAACTTGAAAATAATAGCCTCACACCATTTATTTGGTTTATTCTTTTTAGCTGACAAAAGTTCTGTTTAGTTAAATTTGAAGCCAATCCTTGTTCTTTTTTATTTTTTAATCAAACACTATTTAATCTTCGGACAGAGACATGCAACTTTAAATAATGTCTTTTTGAGTGCCATGAGTACTTATCCAATCTGAACATGAACAAATACGTACAAACAAAAGCTACTTATTAATAGGCAGGGATAACATAGATAAACAGGAAGCGCATAGAATGTGTTTAGAAAGGCACAACAGCTGAAATGCACGAAACATAAATAAACTTTCTTAGATTTGACTCCCTCTAGAGTATTTTTCAGGGAAAAGCTCATCAGAGAGGTTTCATTTTCATTACAGAAACATTCCAGCAGCAATCCCACAAGAATGTCCTGTTTTTGTCTTTCCTAAACATTATTTAAAAACTTCAAGTTTGGGATATGTGTATACGTGCATGTGTTTTTACTCATACATGCACAAACACACACATACAAAAACACATGCTAAAGTATATTTATAGTACAAAAGTATCGTAAGAAATAAAACCTGTAAAATCATCTTCTTCATGTTATTGTTAAGGATCCAGTGGTACAATTGTTGTACAGTTAAGTACAAGGAGTAAAGGATACAATCTATTTCTTTAGGCACACCTACTGCTGTTGTACTCACTTATGACTTAATTCACTTTTCCCTAGATAGCACTCTTCAAACTGTAGCTTGAATCTGTAGTTGCAAGATGTCTAAAGGGGCTCAAATTGAGGAAGAGGAAGATTGAAGAAGAGCAATCATATTAACAATCCACTGATTATTCCATCAAAACCAACTACATGAAATCCAGGGATCTGAAGCAGACCAAAGTATATTTAACGTGCATACAGGACATGCATCTCTCAAAAGTTGCAGGGGGAGAAAGCTGTTTAGTAAAGTAAATCCTTTGTTACCATCTTTTTCAATGATATTCTCTCATTTTCCTTCTCCCCTAGTCCTGGAACATCAGAGGGGAAAAATAGGAAGAATAGTAAAGTATTCAAACTTCAATGGCTTTATGGAAAAATTAACTCTTCTAATTTAATCACATTGCTCATCTCACACTGACTACCTTGGTCACAACTCCCTGAACTAATCATCTGGCCTAATCATCACATTGACATGTAGTCAAATCTTAATTTATTTTAAAGGATTTTTTCCCCTCCAAATTGCGTTTAAAACACTTTCATGGGTTATTAGGGAATGTACTATATTAAAAAAAAATGTAGATGAATTAACAAACAGCTTAAGTCTTGGATTAGGAGACCGCAAATAAGGGAACATAATCTTTGGGTGCACAGTAGCATTATTGGAAGTAATTTCAGTAAACCAGAAATTAATAAGGGAATCAGTCTAATATAGTGGTTAAAGCATCAGGCTAGAAACTGAGAGACTGTGAGTTCTAGTTTCTCCCACCCCCTAGGCACAAAGCCAGCTGGATGACCTTGGGCCAGTCATTCTCTCTCAGCCCTGGGAAGGAGACAGTAGCAAACCACTTTTGAAATCTTGCCAAGAAAATTGCAGAGATTGCAGTAGCCAGGAGTTCAAAATGAAAAATATTATTTATTTTTAGTTAATGAAAGTTGTTATTAAAGTAGCTTCTTCCAGATTGGACTTATCTTTATTACTGCCACTACTAACCAGGCGTAACTACTGTTGCTGCAAAATGCAGTTGTGGCTCATTGTACCTTTAAGCTGCTTCTTTTCTGTGCTGATGCCAGCTAGGCTCTAATTTAAAATAATTCTGACCAGACTGGGACATTCTGACAGTGACTTGGAGGTGATCAGTCTTGTCTGTTGGACAATTCCTCTGCAGGTCAGGAAAGCAATTGCTAATTGCCTTCTTCTCTGTGGTTGGCTTTTACTGTTGTATACACACTCACAACCATACAAAGTTAAATTAAATTTATATATACAAAGTTAAAATATCAAAATACACATATACAATATAAACAACCAGATTTCACATTAAAAGAATCCTTTCTTGCATTTCCCCTTTTTTGGTGAGATAAAATTTGCTGCAGCTTCTACAACAGGAAAACTTTTAGTAGTATAATGGTTATAATGTTTCCCTGCATGTAGTGTGCCACTAAAAGGGATGTGGTGGCTCAGTGACACGCTGAGCTTGTCAATCAGAAAGGTCGGCAGTTTGAATCCCTAGCACCACATAACGGAGTGGGCTCCCGTTACTTGTCCCAGCTTCTGCCAACCTAGCAGTTCAAAAGCATGTAAAATGCAAGTAGAATGATAGGGACCACTTTGGTGGGAAAGTAACAGCGTTCCATACACCTTTGGCATTTAGTTCATGCCGGCCACATGACCACAGAGATGGTCTTTAGATCTTAGATTTAGATCATCTAAAGATGATCTAAAGATGTAATCTTTAGACAGTGTCTTTGGCTTTGAAACGGAGATGAACACCACTCCCTAGAGCCAGAAATGACTAACACCTATGTGCGAGGGGAACCTTTACCTTTACCTTCAGAGTACCACTGGTTGCAAACATGTCAGAATTTTTTTTTCTATTTTAATTACTATTTTCCTTTTCTGTAGCTATCCATTCTGTTGCTTAAAATAATAATTTATTGTAACAGTAATACTGCTATCACCAACCCACCACTTCAATTGTCCGGTCTCTTGAATTAAAAAAGTTTGACTCCACATCCCATACAATCCCATATAGATAGTCCTTGACTTATGACCACAATTGAGCCTGGAATTTGTAAGTGACTGTGGTCATTAAGTGTAACCGACTGTAACCTGCCTTGTCTTTACAAGTCTTTTTATGATGATTGTTAAATGGGTCACCATGGTTGTTAAGTGAATTATTTGGTTTCTAAACAAATGCACATATGCACATAATGGACTTTTTTTCTTTTTTTTTTTTTTTACTGGAAAAAGGCAAAAAAAAATCATAAATTACAGTCACATGACCAGAGGATCCTGCAACCAGTTGTAAATGTGAGCCAATTGCCTAGGTTTTTTTGAAGCATGTTGTAACTTTGAATAGTCGTTAAGCAAGTGTTCATTAAGTGATGTCTACCTGTACTTATTTATTTAGGATATTTGGAATCTGGAATGAAATGCTTCTACTTCAGGTAAATAAAAAACCAACAAAATAGCATTGAATAAATAAGTAGAAGAGAACAGTTGGTTGCTCATGAAAGTATCTGTCTGTCATCTGTCTGTCTATTTATCTGTCTATCTATCTATCCATCCATCATCTATCTATCTATCTATCTTGATATCTATCTATCTATCTATCTATCTATCTATCTATCTATCTATCTATCTTGATATCTGTCAGTTATTGGGTTTTGAATGTGACCTTTTAATGTATCAGGCTAATATTATACTTGCAATATCATTGATAATAATTTCTGCCTATTGATTAGAGAAAGAGAGTGGCGACCATTGACCCAGGTGAACAGATGTTTCTGCCTCTGCACAGGAGTTGATCAAAGTTCAGAAATTTATCTAGAAGAAAGTAAAACATAACTGGAAAACTGCACAGCACCACTGCAGTCAGTAAAACCAGCGAAGTCCAATTTCAGTGCAGAGTGGAAAAACACAGGTGGAGGTTATATTCACAGTGAAAGTGGGTTAAGTACTAAAGAAGATGATGTTATTTTGTTCCTGCCCTGTAGAAATGATTGGTGGATGGTACTTGCATGGAACAACATGACTGTGTGGACCTGCCCGAAAAGACTAGAGGGTATGGGGGTGGGGGAAAAACATCAGGAAATTCTTAACTGAATGTTATCTTTGTCATACTTTAGCAAATACTAATATCCCCATCTATGCTTTGGCATGCCAACTTTGCTGTAAAATATAACAATGTTATTCTCTGATGTAAGCTTTTTTAATGTAAGCTTTGGAAAAAATGTTCAGAAAATAATAATAATAATAACATCAATAGCAGCAACAACAATAGCAACAGCCCTTAGACTTATATACCACCCCGTAATGTTTTATTAGCACTCTCTGGGTGGTTTATAACATCAACATATTGCCCCCAACAATCTGGACTCTCATTTTATTGACTTCAGAAGAATGGAAGGCTGAGTCAACCTTGAGCCCACCAGGACCAAACTCCTGGCTTTGGCTAGACATAAAAAAAGAGTGTGTATTCTTATGTATGCTGACCTGGACTTTATCCCTTCCACAAATCTTTTTTCTGGAGAGATCTTTATCTGATCCCCAATTTCTTGTCCAGAGTAAAAGAAAAATATTATTAAACTTATTTCAAGTAATTCGTGTCATTATGGGTAGACAACACAGCCTTCATCCACAGAGGAAATTGACACCGAAAATTGTACTGATCAAAATGCTACCTACTTGGTTAGGCTTTGCTGGCTTACATATGCAAAAGCTTAGGTTTGGAGAGTAAAGTTTTTAACAATGCCCCATGCCCTAACTGTTCTGAGGGTTCAGAATAACAGAGTGAAAAAATACATATAAGAAAGAAGAAGCTGAGCTAACTGAAATTACAGGCTAATTTTTCCAAGAACAAATTCCACACTGTGATTGTTGGTCCTTCCTCATTTATCCCTAACCATGGCATAAACACGATCCAGGGACACTTTAAAAAATATTATATCATTGTCTTCATCTTATCCCCATGTGGCTGAAGCAGATTATATTTGTCCTTAGCTGTCCACTTACCAGTTTTAAAGAAGCATTCTCCTATCACTGATGTGAATACATTCCGACATTCTTTATTAAGCCTTTGATTATGTGGTCAGGATTGGGATTGACTCACTCCCCACTGACGACTTGAAGCTGCCTCCCCTCTGGACAATGCCTTCAGTGGCTATTATGATTTGGCTGTTGGAGAGACCAAAAACCGAGGTCCCAAAAGTCCCAAGAACTGTCCCCAAAGTGCTTTTTCAAGAAGGAATGGGACTTTCTGGTTTTTCTTTGAAGACATTTTGCTTCTCATGCAAGAAGCTTCTTCAGGTCAAAGCTGAAAAGAAAAAGAACCAAAACATGCCAAGAGAATCCTCATAATTTGTTGCTATCTCAACTGGGCGTTCATCAAATCCAGAAAAAGTCCCAGCAGTAGCTCCTCCATTACAGACAAAGAAGAGAACAACAAATGAAGCAACATTGTTATTCCATACACTGCAGGAATATCTGAAAAGCTCAAGAGGATTTTCAACTAACACACATATGTGCACACTTTAAACGCAAGAATATACTAAGGCAGAAGCATGTCCACTCCAAGGATAAAACACCCAGACACAAACTGACCAATGTGATGTATGCAAGGCAATGCAGTGAGACATGTGTAGATCTGTACATTGGTGAAACAAAACAACCACTTCACAAACACATGGCATAGCACAAACCTATCAGGACAATATTCAGCAGTCCATCTGCATTTGAAAGACAATAGTTACTCTTTTGAAGACAACACATTCTGGATAGACAGAACTCATTGATTTGAAAGAGGGGTAAAAGAGGCCATCTATTGTATGTTAAAACTGAGCAACCCTCTCAACAGAAGAAGCGGGATAAGGCACTATCTATCTCCTGTCTAAAATGCAGTCCTTTCAGCAGTTCCAGGAAGATTCCACATTCATTTGCATTCTGATTCAGGTGACCCCATGGGCACTGATAATCCTTCAGTGGGCTCAATGGCTCTCAGAGAGAGTGCTAAAACCAGATGACTGCAAAGAACTATGATCCTTCCATTCTCCATCCCACTCCACCCATCCTGTCAGAACTGATGAAGCTTCTTAGATGAGAAGCAAAACATCTTCAAGGAAAAAAATACAGTCCAATTGTCTTTTGGAAGGAAAGCACCTTTGAGATGGGCACAAAGATCCCTTGCAGATGGAGCTCCCACTCAAAGGATGTCCCTCCACCGACTTTCCTCCTAAGACCCCTATATCACAATATATTCAGATACAAACTAGGGGCTAATCTTAAAGAGAAAATTTGGGAAAGGACTCAGAGGGCTTCTGAGGGAAGTCTGGAGCAGGAACACAGACCCAGAGACCTTCATTCTGTTGGCTAGACATGGCTACAACTCATTATAATGGATATAAGCATTCTTGGCTCCTGGATTGGAAGACTTTCAGAAGTTGGCCACAAATGAAATGTTATGAAATGTTTATTGGAGAGTTTCTTTCCCCCTGCCACATATTACATATTTCTAAAATTGTTGACTTCATTTAAAGATTAAAGCAGACTCCACTTTCTTTATTTGCCATAGGAAGGATTGTTCTGTGTCTCGATAGCTTAATATGCTAAACACTGCTAATGCTATTATATATACCAGTAAGTTTAAGAATTGTGTGGGGACTACTCATGCTAATAGAGCCTCCACAGCCACACCAGGCTACAATTGCTGTTGCTTGTCTTTTCTGTTTATTTAAATGACACCACTGTTTGAAATGATGGGGTGGGGGCTTCTTCTGATCCTGAGTCATGCATCCTCTCTCTGGGATGCTTTGCTTAGCCACTCTTAGCACCTCATTAATTACCACTGAAGCAAAGTCAAATTGTTTTGCAACTCTGGTGCCTTTGTTAAGAGATCCCAATCCTGTAGTGGAATGTTAAATAGGTTGATTATCTGCCCTATGTCCTACTTGATTCCATGCGACACAACTGATGTTTTAACTTCTGTAAATATATAGTTCTTTCTAGTTCTTTCGCACCCATCTCAGTTCAATTCAAGGCTCCAAAGACTTTTTGCTTTTTATGCAGTATCTCCTTTTCCATGCAATTCTATATATTCTATCCTAGTTTACTCCTCAATAGGTACATAATCTGGAGAGGTTAGATAAACTGCTGGGTTCTCTTTAAAAAAAAAAAAACATAATTTAGCTAAATCTAGGAATGGCAGAGAAATAAGTTGTGAAATTTTGCATTTATTTGACGTATTTTAAAATAAAGTAACATAGTAAGTAACATTACTTTCAAAGTAACACTTTGAAAGAAAAAAATAAAGGTCATAAAGAATCTTTTTTTCCAAAAAAAAGTTCACACAAACAGGCATGAAATGAGGGAGAATTTGAATGATACATTTAACAAATGGCAATACACATTTCACATTTTATTTATGGTAACAATTAATTGTTCTGTGTTTCATTGATCGCTGATTTCCCATCAAGTTTGTGAAATGATTGTTTAAAAATTATTATTATTCAATCTCATGGTTCAAGGCAACTCTGGGTGGTTTCTCTAGATTCCATTCTGGAAGATGTGAACTGTGGATGAATGAGATACATCTAACACAAATGTTAAGCTGATTTGTTTGTTTGTTTATGATTTTTTTCTGAAATTGAAATTTACTATCAGAGGAATTATCTTAATATTCTTAGAAGTGGAATTCCATTTATTTTTTACAACCAGCCCAAGTGCATAAAGAACATTATTACTTAAGATCATAAGACAGGGATTATTTTGTAACCTACCTATCTCTCAGTGGAAAATGACTACAGTGCCCTGGCTTTTCCCATTTTGGAGCTATCCATATGTTCAGAATTAGAATTTCTACAATTTCTAGAATTTTTAGAATCTTCTAGAAGATTCTAAAACATCTGGAACAGATTTTGGAGGATAAAGGATGCAGAAGGGGAATCTGTGTAAATTGGTCTTTCCACTGTACTGAACAAATAGGGTAGAGGTTGTGTTCTTATTACTATTTGTGCACATCATTGTATACTATATGATTCTTGTGTTTCTTACAAGTAAAAAATTAAACATTCCTTCAAATTAAATTTGGCTAGTTCAGTCTTACTGAATGTACAAAAAGCTAATATTACAATCTACAGTCTTAGTTCCTTGAATACCAGTCTACATATTCTATCTCTAAATGAAGAGGATCAACAACATAGAATTTTCTTTGCTTCTTAAATATATATTCTTCCAGGGCTGATTTCACCTTTCCCAGGTTTTTTTAATCTTCTAAATGAAACACAACACAATTTAATTGGGAGTAGGCATGATTATCCTCATTAACCTTTTTGACTGAGGGTTTTTTTGGTTGCTTCTACCTTCATAATATAAACTGAGCTACAAAAAAGAGGGGAATAGTTATTTTTGTGATCATATTTTGTAAAGATTCAGTTGTTGACATAGCTGTAAAATATCACTGTCACCAGGTTTAAATTTACTTCATTCCCTGCAGTTGTATCTCTAGACATATATTCAGATCAAAAATTGGTATTGGAAACTGCTTGAAAACTTGCCAGAAGTCCAAGTATTTTGCTGATCTTAGGGAAAAAAATACCCCAATTTCGTATACTTAATAGCTAGTAATATCAGAGTTGTAGGCTAGATTAAAAAGTGAGAAAAATAACCTAAAGCAAAAGTAAACCACTTTGGCTTGTGCCAGGAAAACTAAATAGACTTGTCCATATAGATAGATATGGTAGATATTAGAGGTGAGTCTGACTGAAGAGTATCTTTATTTTTATGATTATGGTTTTGATTTTCTTCAGCTCTACTTATTCTAAAATAAACTTTTCTCTTTCTGTAATAGAGGTGTGGTCTAAATTAGCATTTTTGGCTTCATAAATCAAATAACATTATATGTACATTAACTTTTATTCATACTCGTTGATAAAAGCATTGTCATAAACTTTCCCAACACCTTATTGCATTTTAAAATTACACAACTTTCTTCTCCAAAAAGATTACACAAAACTATAATACACCTCTTCAACATGAGGAATCCAAGGTTGCTCATGCAACTGCAGATAAATGATGGTTGAAGATTGAAGGAATAATTTAGAGCATTTTCTCTATTCCAGATTTAATGCATATGGAAATATGCATATTTATATTTTAAAGTACTTTGAATTACATTGAAATGATAATCTCATACAGTATAATTGCGAAAACATTGAGGAAATCTTCAACTGAAATATTTGCTTTGTTGACATTAAAGCTGTTGTATTTCTCTTTCTCTTTGCTCTCTTCTATGAGTTCTACTCAAAGCAAGAGAATGTGCCATGATTCCCCCCCCCCCCCCCC
>BHFT01006359.1:20645-109219 GCA_004320025.1 Laticauda laticaudata
CCCCCCCCCCCAGAAATGGAACAGGAAGCCAGCCTTTTCTTGATCCATGATACAAAATGCAATTTGATATCTGGCAAAACTTACTGAGCCTAAACTGTAAGCTTCGTGACCACAACATCAGGCTAATTTAGGGATTTTGTGTATCCTTCTAATGAAGAATTCTGGAAAACTCAAATGTCTGAGATCCTGTAGTTCTAACTCTAACTATGGCTTTAAAATAATATTTTTTAAAAAAATCAGACCAAAACCAAATAACAAAACAGTATTGTTTGTTGTTACATTTTTATTAATGTGTCTTTCTTAAAGATTATGTTTTTAATCTTCTACAGTGACTCTGTTTATTCAGAAACAAATTAAATAGCATATAATGTGTAAAATTGCACACAGAATCTTTTAAATTTTAAGCCTTGATTAATTTATCATAATAGCTTCATAATTTTTACTACTGAAAATTTTATTATTTTTAATAGATATAAAATGCATCCATCTCAAAAGATTATTGGACCAAAGCTCATCATTTGCAGTTACTCAGCTACATTGGTTAGGTTTTTATGCAATGATATCTTGTTTTAATCTTTGATTTTGGTGTTAAATTAAGAGTACTGAGATTAATTCTTTCATTATAAAATAGTTTGTTCATGACCATACTGAAGTGCAAGAAGATAGGGAAGGGGGGGGGAGAAACTAGCAGGTTACATTAATAATATTATAGCTAGGTCATCAGAAAAGGACCAGCTCCGTAATAGTGTCCATTGAAAAAGTATCTATGACTGAATTTGGAGCTTCTCCATCAAGCCCTTCCTTCGTTCCTTCCTTCCTTCCTTTCCTTCCTTCCTTCCTTCCTTCCTTCCTCCCTCCCTCCCTCCCTCCCTTCCTATTTCCGGATATTCTAAATAGAAGATTTGTACTGTTTTTGACAAGGACATGCTAATGACAAATAAAATGCTTCAGTCATGGATTGTTCTAAACATCTCTAAAGTCTTCAGTGTCAGACACAGGATGAAAGCAACAGTGGTTATTTTGTCACTGATCATGGTTGCCACTTGGTCAAGATCACAGTGGAGTGTTGAGAAATCTTTTGATAAAATCAAATCAAATCAAATCTGTTCTAGCCATGCCTTTTCCCAGCTTCACCAGTGATCTTTGCTGTAACTCCTGGCATTAGATTACAGATTACAGATTAACAAAGTTGAAAGAATGTTGTTCAGCTTCCTTCAGGTATTATCCCACATCATTGTAGTTATGGTTTTAAAGTTGGAGCAGCATTTCGGCAGAATCTCATCTGTCATCATCAGGCTTCTGTAGACGAACACAATACAGAAGCCGAAATGTTGCTACAACTTTAAAAGCACAACTATAATGATGTGGGATAATACCCGAAGGAAGCTGAACAGCATATATATATATATGGTATTCAGCTTTGTTCAGGTATTTTTCCACGTCATTATAGTTGTGCTTTTAAAGTTGTAGCAACATTTCGCCTTCTGTATTGTGTTCGTCTACAGAAGCCTGATGATTGCAGATGAGATTCTACCGAAAAATTGCTACAATTTTAAAAGCACAACTAAATGACGTGGGAAAATACCTGAACAAAGCTGAATACCATACATGTAAGTACCTGCGAAAACTTAAGATATATATATAGATAGATAGATGGATAGATAGATAGATAGATAGATAGATAGATAGATAGATAGATAGATAGATAGATATAGATATAGATATAGATATAGATATAGATATAGATATAGATATAGATATAGATATAGATATATAGATATAGATATATAGATATATAGATATAGATATAAGAAAAAAATTCAGATACTAGAAATCATTATGAATTTGCTTTAAAAATTTGTACATAACTTACCATCTTATGCACTGTAATTCTGGATGGCTTACAAATAATAATAAAACAATGAAAACCATAAAATCTAATATAAAATTTCCCACCATTCCCAAAATCAACACATCCCTGAGATCTAACAACTAAATTTCCTGAAATGGTGAAAAAAATGGACAGTACCACATTTATTTACTTTTTATTTATTTATTTTGATTTGTCCATTGCTTACAAGATAATAGGTATAAGTATATACATAGTTATTAATAAATGAAATGGAAATGGATACATGTAAGGAAAATAAAAGAAACAATAGGACAGGGACGGTAGGCACGTTAGTGCGCTTCTGAACGCCCCCTTCAGACCTCTTAGGAAAGGGGTGAGGTCAATAGTAGACAATCTAAGGTAAAAGTTTTGGGGGTTTGGGGAAGAAACCAGAGTCAGGTGGAGTATTCCAGATATTGACCACTCTGTTGCTGAAGTTCATTTAAAACATAATGTACTCAAGTCATTCTGGGTTATGCAATAACAGTGAACCAGATTATTGGCTCCGATTCTAATGATGTCTCTCGTACTTGCAGAGTCAGAGCTGAACAATACTTTGTAAACGATAAGATCGTTCAGTGTTTTCATCCAGAAATAAGTGTAACTGCCCTACAAAATAATCTAATTTTATTATTAAATGTTGCTGAAATTCAGCCAATTATATTACAAAGTTGTAATCCATTGTTTTGGAATATTGCCATTTTTAGAGAAAGGTAGTGGGGTCTAAAATTGATGAAGGTAGCAACAAAGGTGATAAGAGCTAGATTTTTCTTCACTATAAGGGGAATAGAAGAGAATTATATGAGTGGATTGCTGGTGGTGTAATACTAGTATATTCTTCAATAAAGAGCCTGTATGACTTCCTGTAACATATCTTTTGCATTACATATTATGATATGTAAATTGATTCTCAATTATTTGGCAAAAATTTGTTTTTCTGAAGGAATACCAGACACTGGTATTTCTTCTTTAATTTCATATTCCATGGATACATGAAAGCTTCCAAGGTGTATATATGATGAATAGTTTCAGGAAAAGAGGCATTGCTAAAATGAATGTGCTTATTTCATTTTATTTTACAAAACACAGTTGTTAGAAGCTCTCAATGAACACCTCATCTTAATGTCTAAAGCAGGGGTGTCAAACTCGTGGCCCACCGGCTGGATGTGTCACACACTGGCCACACAGATGACCAGTTTAGCGAAGGGGAAAAAGTCACGACATGTAACGAGACAATGGCATGATGACGTGAGTTTGACACCCCTGTCCTAAAGTCTTCACATTTCCAATAGACATCAGNTCACGATATGTAACGAGACAATGGCATGATGACGTGAGTTTGACACCCCTGTCCTAAAGTCTTCACATTTCCAATAGACATCAGGTGCAGCTGCAAGACTCTACCCCACTAAGATGTGTATGACATATTTTTGTAACTTTATTGGCTTCAACCTCTTATGTTATTCTGAACTTTGCTACTGCTACTTTAGCACTACAATTAACATTTTTTAAAAAATCAACTGCTCCATGCCTGATTACTGCAGAAACAATTCCTTCACATGCCACAGCCTGGCTTTAATAAGAGTTCTCGCTTTACAGTCACATAATTACAGTAATTAATAACAGTGGTCCAGACATGCTCCAATATGGAGAAATCGGTCTTGTTCCATTTTACATGAACTTGTAGTTGGCAGTGAAATGGTGAAGGTGGTAGATAATTCTTGAAGTTCAGAATAAAGATGGACAGTATTCTGGAGAAATTAAGACAAACTTAATTTTAAGGAAGAAGGTAAAGACAAATTTAACAAGAATATAGAATGTGTTATAAGAATATTTCAGTGACAACGAAGACCAGAATAGCTAAAAAATCTTTCTTGAGGTAAATATTCAGCTGTAAAAGCTGGTCTTACAAAGAAGATAGATAGCATAAGTTACCAACTGGAGACAATTACTAACAATATTAAAGTCTGCAAGGAAGATTAATCAATCAGACCTGTACCAAATAAAGGCTGACTTATTCCTTGAAACAATGTTCCACGGATACATCACATATTTTTGGCATATGATATAAATTGATGGTGGAGCAAGAGAAATTATTATGCTTAGAACAGGAGTGTCAAACTGGCAGCCCATGGGCCAGAAGCGTCACATGCAGGCATGCCCACCCCAACTCTGTGAAGGGAAAAAAAACGTCATAATATATCACGTGACAGCAATGTGACACGGCAAGTTTGACACCCGTGGCTTAGAAGGTTAAGGGAAGTATTCGAGAAAAACAATTGATATATAAAGGGATAGGACAAGGATTCTTGGAATGCTCTTGGAATAGGCATAGGTTATTAATATATACAGATCAAGACAGTGGGCATGTCCATGCAATTTTGAGGAGCTGAATCTGAATAAAGGCACATGACTTCTATACTTTCTATTCAGGGTGAAGCGTTCTCTTTAATCAACTAAACTTGATTCAGCTTCACCTCTTGACTTTTCCATAAAATCATGTTTATATCCATGCCTCCTTCTTTCCCTTTCCTCTGTATTCTGAGGTATAGAAAGAAAACATGAAATGAAAATTTTCATTCTATGTGTGTATTTTGAGACGTCTCACTTACTTCAGCCCTGTCACATGGGGAAATTCATTGAAGAAAGCAATTATGTTTGGAAGAGGTAGTGGCAAAAGGAAACCAAACTGTCAAAGAAGATGGTGGCTGGACACCATCAAACCTGACACCAGCCAAAGCATAGAAAAGCTCAAAGAAATAGTGCAAAAGCAGAAGATTTGGAGAGATCTGGTCTATAGAATCTCCCAGAGTCAAACTTTACTGAATGGATAACATCATCATCATCATCATCTTCATCAATGTATTTTAGCTTATATTTCTTACTTCTATTGGAATCATCCTTCTGTCTTGGCTAAAGCATCATATTTGTAATTACCTGATTGTAATTAAAAAGTGCAGTGTTTAGTTCCCTTATATTTTTTGTTTCAGAAAAGGTAATGGAGCCAGAAATTGAACTTGTTAATTACAAGAAGAGTAGTCTGGAGGGTTGTAGAAGGATAAAAACATGTTTCCTCTTTTGATAAGAGGTAGATCCTTTAGCACTATAGACATCCATAGAAAATCAGGCTGGGCAATGGGAACAAATGATGAAATGTATGTCACTTTATCATGACACAACCATCATCCCTAAAGCCCATGTCACACTGCACCAATGGATGGAAAGAGGATGTAAAACGGAGAGAAACACTTTCCATCCGTTGGTTAACGCGATTCATCCATTCTGTACTCACTGCCTCTGTTTTTCATCCTCTCTATCCGTCCAGCATCCGTCGACTAGGTTCCATCCGCTCAAAAAGTTTTGAGCTGCTCAAAACTTTTTGAGCAGAAAATGTATCCAACGTGTCCTGTCTGCATCCACAACGCATACGGGGAACATCCGTTCTACATCCGTCGTCATCCGTTACACGTCCGCTATATCTGCTGGGCATCTGCTGTGCATCCGCGCAACTCGAATTCGCTCCAGCGGAAAACGGACACAGGGAGGAAGTGAACGGACGCGGAATGGATGCGCAGCGTTAGTAGCACGGACGGAGAAAGGATGAAAGCGGATGCAGCTCACATACAAAGCATTTAAAATGGAAAAACGTTCGCAGAGGGGACCTATCTCGGATATTTAGGATGTCTGCAGATGCCTAGAGGATGCAAAGGAACCTAGTGAAACCTATATTGCTATAAAAGGGGGAGGAACTCACCTGGATCTCACTTCAGTCCAGCAGCCCTGCTGTGCAGAACTCTGCAGCTTCATCTGGCTGTTGCTCTTCCACAGCATCCATTGATGTCCACCATGGACCGGAACACACTCCTTTTGGTAGCCACCATCGTTCTGCAACAGGCTCTTTCACTGTTCTACGGGAAGAAAAGGAGATGGCCAAGAAGTGTCTGGGTCCAAAGATGGATCGGAGAAGAGCAGAGTACAGACTGTACAACAAGGTGATGGTGGAGCTCAGGAACGAAGACTCGTGCATTCCAGAACTTCATGAGGATGCCTCCAGCCATATTTGATGAAGTTGTGGACGGCTGAGACCCAGGTTGACCAAGGCAAACACCAACTTCCAGCCCAGCCTGGACCCTGGCTGAAGGTGGCACTCACTCTGCGCCACCTGGCCTCAGGGACCACCTACAGGAGCATGCAGTACGCGCTGGAGGGTCCCCACAACACCATCAGCATTGTGGTCAGAGAAGTGGTGCAGGCCATCATCGAAGAATACCTGGAGGAGCTCCTCCAGTGCCCTCCACTGAAGAAGGCTGGAAGAAAGTTGCAGAGCAGTGGTATCAGAAGTGGAACTTCCCCACACCGTTGGAGCCATAGATGGGAAGCATGTGGCCTGCAAAGCTCCAGCCAACTCAGGGTCCACTTATTTCAACTACAGAGCTTCTTCAGCATCATCCTCTTCGCCATGGTCGATGCTGACTACAAGTTCATGTACATTGATGCTTCAAGCAATGGTCAGCTTCAGATGCCCAGGTATACAACGCCAGTCACCTCAAGGATGGGCTGGAACGCAACCTCATCATGGGTTTTCCAGATCCAGACCCCCCTACCAAACGACACACAAGATGTGCCCTACTTCATCGTGGGGGATGACGCCTTCTCCTCAGAACCTACCTCATGAAGCCCTACACTTCCAGATGCCTCACCCCTGAAGAGAGGATCTTCAACTACAGGCTGTCCAGGGCAAGGCGGGTGGTGAGAATGCCTTTGGCATCCTGGCCAACAGATTCCAGTTACTTCTCACCACCATGCAGCATCACCCAGAGACTGTTGAGGAACATCGTGGAAGCTTGCTGCATCCTGCACAATCTCATGCGCATCCACTACCGCATGTTGCAGAACAGGCTCGTGACCACCAACAGGCAATGGGGACATGGAGCCTGGTGAATGGAGGCAAGGGCGAAACCTGATAGACACTAGATGTGCTAGGCCCCAACAGAGCTTCAGTGAAGGGAAGAACAGCGCAACCTCCTGAGACACTGGTGCAACTCCCCAGCTGGAGCAGTGGAGTGGCAAGACAGGATCATACACTTAATGGATGCTTCCTTCAGCCTGTTTCATCACACTGATGAGATTGGGCCATGTATGTTGGTGGGCCTAAATGAACAGGGCATTAATAGTTGTGTTTATGTTGACATGTGTGGATGATTGATTACATTATTATTGATAATAAAGGCCATAGGTGTGACACCCTGGGAGGGTGGACCATACAGTCTCACTATGCTTGCACTGGAGGTTTATCTATCCCACAGCTATTACCCATCCCAAAGGTATCCTTCCCATCCCACAGTTATCCCTGCCCATCGCCACAGCTATTACCCATCCACAGGTATCCCTGCCCATGCCACTGCTTTCCTTACCATCCCACAAGCATGCAAAGGCTTAAACCATTTCTAAAAGTTTTCCCCAAGACTTTATTTACTAAACAACTGAACCAAGTGTGTGAATCAAAAGATAATCTTTATTAATAACAAGCTGTAAAAGAAAATGACCCAAGTCAAGTGTCCAAAGCAAAAATAAAGTCAACAGGTAGCCGCACAGTCTCTGCACTCTTCTTGGTCACTCTGAGGCTGCCCAGTCTCAGGGGTGACAGGGTCAGGTGCTGTGGAGGTGGCTGCTGCTGGAAGTGCTGGTCTGAGGCCACTGGGGTGCCTGGCCTGAAGAGACAACAGGGACAGTGTGTTGAGGAAGCTCTCAGACAGCTGGCTCAGCCCGTGATGTTGAGAGCCCGCCTTACCTCCATGACATGGGGGTGTCAGCCCCAATACGATGACAGATGTACTGACACCGGGCTTGGCTGTGGGGTGGAGAAAGGAGCATGTAGTGGGGTGTCTGGTCTGCATCTGAGCGAGGTGAGGCGTGGGTGGGATCTGTGGCGTGGGTGGGATCTGTGGCGTGGGTGGGATCTGTGGCGAAAGTGGCATCGTGGCACCCTGTGGCAATCCGATGTACTGTGCCTGGACTGGGAAGGGCTGCCTGTGCTGCTGGACCTCCTGGTAGCCGTAGCCTTGGTAGGTGAGGGCCTGTGGAAAGCCTTGAAAGGGCAGTGACATCACCTGGGGTGGGAGCAGGCCTGGACTGGGTGGGAGCAGGTTCAGCTGGGTCTGGAGGGTTGTGAAGAAGACCAGTGATCTGTCCTTTATCAACCTGGTACTGTGATTCTGACATGTTCAATGAGGGTGTGGTTGATGTAGTGAGGAAGGGCTTGCAGTTGGACGATTGGGGCGTCGTTGTGTACCAGCTGAGAGGAGATCAGCGCTGCCTGATGGTGTCTCTTATCTCCAGCAGGACACTGTGGCTCTGCCCCTCTGGTCTGCCTCTACTGCCTTTCTGTGGAGGTGGAGCTGGGGTGGATGCGGGTTGAGCTGTGGTGGAAGTGCCGTCTCCTTTCTCCCACTGCGTCAGGGGGTCCTCCACGCGCTCCCCAGGGGTAGTACAGCTGTCGGGGGGGGTCTCCATCGTGGCACGCTCCACAGATACCTGCCTGGAGACCAGGAGCTGACTCTTCTGCCAGAAGAGACTGGCTCTCAGCAGGCTGCTGAGAGAGAGGTTGTGAGAGGGGCTGCTCCTCGTGGCAGATCTCACCCTCCAAGAAGCTGCACTTGGGCCATCATGTAGGTCTCCCGGTCCGTAGCTTGACCGCACTGGCCAGATTTCTTGAGGTGCAGCTTCCCGTACCAGGTGTGCATGTGCTTCCACCAGCGAGGAGCACCTCCGAAGTGTAGCCCAGGCTCTCCTGCCTTTTCTCTCCAAGCAGCCTGCTTCCTCTTTGGTGTCTCGATAGAGCCTGGTCCCTTCCATCAACGATATTTATTCTCCCTCAGCCACTCCAGCACCTCCTCCTCATGTTCCTGCTTCAATTGTGAATTGCCTCCTCTCCCATTCTCGTCTGCCTCTTCCTCCCTTGGCAGGGCCATATGGGCCCTCATCAGAAAGGGCTTCAAGGTTGTAGGGGCTGCTCCTCCACACCATCAGCAGCAGCAGCAGCAGCAGCAACAACAGTAGCAGCAAAAGCAGGACCAGCAGGACCAGCACAGCCACCAGCACGCCCAGCAGGACGCAGCAGGACCAGGAGCACCAGCAGCACCAGGACAGGACCAGCAGGACCAGGAGCAGGACCAGCAGACCAGGAGCACCAGCAGGACCAGGAGCACCAGCAGGACCAGGAACAGCATCAGCAGGAGTAAGCACCAGCAGACCAGCAGGATCAGGAGCACGAGCAGGACCGGAGCACGAGCAGGACGAGGGCACGAGCAGGACGAGAGCAGGAGCACCAGCAGGACCAGGACAGCATCAGCAGAGTAATCACCAGCAGAAGCCCCAGCACCAGGAGCAGTGCAGCAGAGTCAGCACCAGCAGAAGCACCAGCACCAGGAGCAGTGCCAGCAGAGTCAGCACCAGCAGAAGCACCACCACAGAAGCAGCATCAGCAGAAACACACCGAAGCAGCATCACAAGCACCACCACCAGAAGCAGCATAGCAGAGTAAGCCACAGCAGAAGCACCACCGCCAGAAGCAGCATCAGCGAGTAATCACCAGCAGAGCCCCAGCACAGGAGCAGTGCCAGCAGAGTAAGCACCAGCAGAAGCACCAACCAGGAGCAGTGCCAGCAGAGTAAGCACCAGCAGAAGCACCAGCACCAGGAGCAGTGCCAGCAGAGTCAGCACCAGCAGAAGCACCACCACCAGAAGCAGCATCAGCAGAAGCACCACCACCAGAAGCAGCATCAGCAGAGTAAGCACCAGCAGAAGCCACCAACACCAGAAGCAGCATCAGCAGAAGCCCCAGCACCAGAAGATCGAGCCCAGGCAGCAGAAGCCCCAGCAGAAGCAGAGTCAGGGCTAGGGGGTGGGAGGGTGGCCCTGTTCCTCTTGCCAGGGCTGGCAGCAGATGGAGAGGCTTCCGTTTCTTGCCCATGGTTGTTGGGTTGCTGGCTGGCTGGCTGGCTTGCTGGCTGTCTGGCTGCAAGCTGTGTCTGGAAGCAGGTCTTTCCTCTGAATGGTGACCTGCTTGCGAGCTGCTTCCCTTTATATCCGGTGGGCTGACACATGCATCCTCCCCGCATGCGCAGTGAACGCTAGGCATCCACTAGGCATCCACTAGGCATCCGCTAGGCTTCCGCTCTGCATCCGCTTCAATCCGCTCGCCATCTGCTCTTTCGTTCCGCGTCTGCTTTGCTGTGCTCCCCCGGAAGCCTTGCGGATGTGCATCCGCTCCCATCCGCTAGGCTCCGTGGAGCATCTGCGCTTTCCATCCGCCCTACGTCCTCCCCCCGTCCGTTCCTTTCCGTGTTGTCACTCTGGTTATGCAAATTCGGGGCACTTTTGAGAGCCGATAACAACAAATGGAAACATTGGAACATTTTGCTCGTCCGCTGTGTCCTTTTTACAAACATTTTGCATCCGTCGGCCAGTGTGACAGGGCCTTTAATGTATGAGTGTTGTCTTGTGATGTCACAATGCATGTATAGTTATTTCAGTATCATCGTGGTTAAGAGCAGATGTGAATGCTTAGCATCACAGGTACAAGCAAATTGTATGATTGCCAAATAACTAGCCAATAGTTTTATTTATAAGAGCTCTGAGAAATCCAGAAGTAATCAGTCCAAGATAGAGCAGCTGGTTAGAACCTGATGTTGACACAATGCTTTTTTTTTTAAAGAAACACACACCTTTATCTCGTTTTTTTTTTCATTCCATAGCTTTGCAGGGCTCAAGTTAATTAGTTTTAATCCAATCAAGCAGTTTCTCAAACATCTTTCAATCTAGAGGCCAGCTATTGATTTCTTTGTTCTATTATATCTGAAGCAAATCTTGGAGATATTAAATTCTTTTTGTAATCTTCCTTCCATGGTCAATAATTGTTTTTCAGCCTAGGCATTAGGTGTACTCCCCCCTGCTTCATGTCCATGCATGAATATATCTAGGGCTTACTTGACTTCCCTGATCCTATTTACGTAATTTATACTGCTCACTCCACTTCATTTTTTGACTGTAGTTCAAAACTCAAACTAACCAATCTTTATACTCAATGGGTTATATTAAAATTAATGATTTTACAACAAAATATTAGTGATTTTGAAGTCATTTTGATTTTGAAATGATTTTAATCACAGCAAGATTGTTTTGGGAATGGGGGACCGAGGTCTACCCTACCCATAGCATAAGTGCCAAAGTTTATCCTGGACTGATTAGCATGTTTTACCCATTAGTTGTTCTTGTCCAGTTTTGTACATAAAATAATATCTTCATCTCTTTAAATAACTATCCTGTTTGAAAAGACTGAGTACTGAAAAGGAAGCATTGCCTGCTGAGAGTTTCCAAATATTCATAAACTAACCAAGCAGATTTCTATTTTAGAACAATTAAAAATTGTGCATTCCTCCATGTCATAGAAGATTTATATACTAACCAAAGTATTAGCTATTCTTTGATAATACATTTATTCTGAGAGTTGAAAATTTCCCCCAATATTAGAGCAATATTCTTTCCCAAGAGTATTAGAGAAATATTGTTTCTATTTTTAAAGCTAAGTGCGTAAGTCTGCTAGGGAACTGTAAAAATATTCTTGATATATATGTCTTGACATGTATATAGTTGTGAACTTGTATGTGTAGAAATGTGTACCAACTAGCATTGTCCCTATGGCAAAGATTGCAGATCATAGAAAGCCAGCATTTTTTTATTCAGATGAACATGATGATGAAAATTATGTTAAGTTTTCTTCAACAGTACTGATTTTAATAATAATATCAAAGTGTAAAATATTTTCAACTTTCCCCTCATGGGATCGTCTGTACATTCTTTTTTCCTCTTATTTTGCGTCTTTATTAACACCATCCTTATGGTCAAGTCTAACAATTCATAGGCTAAATTGCTATTTACTTATATCTACCTTGTGCTCCCTTCCCATCTCTTTTAGTAAACTGGATTAGGAGGATTTTCCCTGGAGTCTTGTTCAAATAAAATCTCCTATAGAAATTTAAATCCATTATATTTTCTGATAAAAGATATTTGTCAATACAACGAAAATGCGAAAGCATAATTCTCAAGATGCATATTTTAACTTAATGATTTAACTGAAATATTTCTATATTATTTAAGTGTGGGCAGTAACAAGTCTTATTTTTTTTAACAGTAGCATATTGATTATAGGTAAAAAAGAAGTAATATAATTGTTTATTTGTAAAGATACTAATATTTTCTTGAATCATATGTAAAAGCTAGCCCTGTCTGCTAAATAAGGAAAAGGGTTAAAATCAGTGTAACTTCTGAATCAATTAATTAGGGATTAGAAACAATAATGTGATTGATTTATAAAGCAATCTTCTACTTTTGGTGACTGTTCTGAATCTGTTACATTAACTAAATTAAATCTGAATATTTAATGAGGCAGGCAAAGATTCTTTTTTCTAGTTTTCAGACACTGTCTTTGTTTTATGAGAACGTACATTTCTAATGAAGGATGAAACCACCTATAAATGTGATTTTAATTCATTTCTTTAAAATGCATAAATTACACTATCCATGAAAATGAAATTAGTTAGATGAAATATCCTCATTAAGAAAGATGAGGACAATTAAAATCCTCATTTCTGGACAATCTGGACTGCAAATAAAATGCAGCCTACCCTATGTGTGTGTGGGGGGGGACAGTTGTGACTAAATTATATTTAAATAAACCAAGCTTAAGTTAATCATTAGCCTTTTCTTTTAAAAAAATTCAGCATAATACAATTTCTACCTCAGTAAGTTTTATTTCCAAATAAATGCACTTAGGATCAGAAAGTGTTTTAGAACCAGTTTTTGCTAACATGCACTTTACACTACAAGCTTTTCCTCCAATATTTTCCACAAAATATCAAATAGAGTTGCTAAGATGTATAGTTCTTCCATCCTCTATTGTAGAAGTTTGTAATAACATGCAGGATATTAATGAAAATATGACCCTTTGGTTTAAGTTAAGAATTCAGAAATTAAAATGTAATTTCATGACCAAGTTATTTTTCAGCCCTGTTGTAACTTAACTGCATACCACATGAAAATATTATATGTTTGCTTTCTTTTTAAAATCTGTTTTCCCAAACTTAAACTTCCTATAAGCAAACTTTTCAGCTGAAAAGATTGGCAGTATTTCAGTTACTTATACTTTGGCATTCTAGGTGCTTTATGTTTGATTCCCAAGCTGAAATTCTGTTTCTACATTTTTTTTTTAACATGGAGATGTTGTGATGGTATCAGAAGTCTATAATAGTGACTTATGAATATGAATTTATATGCAGATGACATTAAAAATTTTCAAACTACCTAAAAATTAAAGATATAACAATTACACAAGTCCATTTGAATGTGGATTTTTGATTCCAAAGTGTCAAGATTCAGAGAAAAATTGGTCTAAAGACAAGAGTATATTTGAACCAATATATTCTACTGACAGAATAGCCTATTTGGATCCTAGACTAAGATGGAAAGAGTCAAAATGTGTGTCTCACCCCCCGCCCATGGGGTAGGATAAAATTGGTAGATGGCATTAACCCTGCAAAATGTTGTCCAGAAAGAGTGTCTTTGAAATAATGTTTAAAACAATAACTCCTTTAAGGCAGAGATAGCAAGAATTAGAAAAGAGGATCCACTCCAGATAATTCAACAAAATCCCCATAAATAGTTTTGCACTACTTCAGAAAGTATTCTACTCCAATTTAAAAATAATGAAAAAATTACAGTAATCTTTTTTTTTATTTCTCACTTAGTTCTCCAAACATGCCATGGTATTGAAGAATGCCTAAAGACTTGCTGATGGGCAAATACAGCTTTGTTGCCACAAATAATGGCTTAATACCTCACTTATTGGTTTTGGTTGATTGTAAAATACATTTGCAAAGCTTGGCAACTGAGTTAGGATTGGGGCTTGCTCGCAATGTTGTACGCTTATTAGCAAAAAAAAAAAAAAAAGGATGCCATCATACAATACAGTGCCATGGAGAAAATAACATTTATAGAATCCAGTTTCAGAAACAATTAACTAGAGCCTGTGATCCGATGGCTTCCACATCAGAACATTTAAGCCTGCCCCATCTGTGACAGAATGGTGATAATAATATTGGACCAAGTAAACCTCATGGTGACAGATGGCTGAAAGTCCATCGTAGCCTTAGAAGTTCAGTGAATGATTTTGGACTGGTCTCTCTCATGTGGGCCACCCTGCCTTACAGAGCTGCTGTTATAGATAGAAAATAAAAGAAAATAAAAAGAAATGTTGACATAGGTCATCTTGTGCTTCAGAAGAAACCCAGGTCATAAATCGAATGAACCGACCAGAAATTAGACTGGTCAGCTTGGGTCCCATTTTCAGGGCTGAACTTCTACTTGTGTTTGCAGGACAAGCATAAAAGTGTAGTCTTTTATCAGCACAAAGAAAGTCAAGATAATGCTTGTGTTTGGTCATTTTAAGAAACTAAGAAGAAAGAAATGAAGCACCAAGCAATATTTGCTACCTTAGCAAAATTCTGACAGGTAGATAATTTCACTCAGGGGCCAACTATTTAGGACCTATTTAGGAGCAATTATACCATATGAAATTAAACATGTGACTTCACTTTCTACATGTTCTTCGTAACAAACTGAGAAAAGCAGGAAAGTTGTATATAAAGTATTTTGAATCACAAAAATGCTTCAACTAAATGGTTTAAAAAGGTAATTAAAAACAGTGTTTTTAACATTGGGGAGGGAAGGATGTAATAAATAGAAAAAACTGAAAGAGCTGAAGAACTGTAAGTGGAGTGGGACTATATTATGTCAGACCAACTTAAAGTTAAGGATCATAAGGTTAACAGGTTGTGAATGGAGGGAGAATTAGAGAATCACAACAGAAGAAGTAAACCAGATCACAAAGAACAGCAGAATAAATCTAGCTGAAGTCAGAGAATCTGGCTTCTCCCTGCTCAAGCAAACCTGCCTAACAAATTCTGTCAGAACAGTGAGAGACAAAAATATTTCACAAAGATGGAAAGGCAGGATTTCTGGAAGTAATAAGACTGACTGACCACAAACTTAGTTCAATATCAGGCAGACCAGCACACAACTCAGAATACTCCCAACCTTTGTTCATACAGGAAAGGAAAATTGCAACAATATTTGAGGCTCTATAAACCCCAAAAGTCTACTGAATCATTTTCAATTCAATCTGGTTTGATTCAGCACCTCTAAGATTTGGTTTCAACATTCATTGAAAGGAGAGTTTGGACTGAATCTTCTCAGACCAAAAGATCCATCTGAAAATTCAAAAAGCCCCATTAAAATTACAGCACAGAAGCTAGTTTTTGAGTTTCGCTGAGCTGTTTTTCAAACATAATATAATAAGTAAGATGCCGGCACAGAATAAAAGCTGTTAGAATAAAACAGGAGCCGCATCTCTCCAGTTATCAAGACTATATAATTTAAACTGTTTTTGCAAAATCGTTTTTGTTTTTTTTCCTATATTAGGAGGGAGTGTGACTTTCAGTAAGTCACAAAGTCATGAGAACAAATTAATGGCCGCTTACTTTTATATTTGCAGAGAAAAGTACCCATTACCCCTGTTACTTTTTGTTACTATCTGCTCTGCTGCCAGAAATTCTTTGCAATGGGTTCAGCTTATTCTCCCTAGTCTAGGAAAAGAAAGCAACTATTCTAAGTTATCCTCTAGCTGACGCAGCTTCGACTTCCTTGGTATTTTCAATCTCCGGATACGGTTGGGAATGATCTCTCCCTCTTAGATATTCTGGAGAGATCCCTATCATATAGCAAAGGAGATAATTTGGAACAAAAAAGACCCGGGGCCTTATTTGCTACATCAAACCTATGTTTCTGTTTCCTTACTCCTTTCATTCCTTTGAATGTTGTGCAGGACAAAGGCGTCTCAAAAACACGAAAGGTCACCCGCGACAGCTTCCCTGTTTGCTGGCCTCAGATAAAAAAACACACACACACACACAAAAACAACCCTGGTGCTTTACGGTTTCCCTCAATGAAGAGTGAATTGCAAAAGGGACAAAAACGGGGCTCGGGCCGCTCTGCGGAGCCACCACTTTGGAGTCTCCCTCCCGCCAAAGCCCATTTGCCAGGCAGACAGAGCCACAAGGGCGAGCGCGAGGCTCCCGGTCACGCTCGCTCTCGCCTCTCCCACCCCTCCCCCTTTTTTTTTTTCTTTTCCCCTCTCCTCGCCCAGCGCCCCTCCCTTCTCCGGCGGGAAGCAGAGCCGCCCGCCCGCCGGCCGCCGATTGGAAGTTCCTCGCCCAAGCTGCCGCGCGTCCTATTGGAGTCGGCTTTCCACATTTCATGCGGGCTTCAAAAATGGCCCTGGGCAGCCGGGGAGGGAAGAGAGGGAAAGAAACGCTGACTGGCCGTGACCAGCAGCGCGGCGGAGACAGCTACCCTTCCTAGCCGGAGCCTCACACAACCGGCCCTTTCGGAGAGAAGGGGGGGCGGGGGCGGGGTCACCGACTTTTGGCCCGACTTTCGTGTCGCTGGACATGGAGCCGCTTTTTCTAACGGTGGCCGCCTCTCCGTCCAGGGCGGGCAAGCGTCGCCTCCTCTCGGGGCCAATCCGCTTCTTCAGTCGCGGCTGCCTTTCCCTTGACCGGAGATGCTGCGACGTAGCCTCGGGATCAGATGTCAGAAAGCAGCTCCCCTCGGGACGAGCCACGAGGACAGCGCTCGCGGCCTGAAGGAGCTTCGAGCGGCTGCCTTTTCCGAGGCGCCTCGCCTCAGCCTGCCCCAAAGCTTTCTTCCTTTCCCCCCTTTTCCTCCTCCCCCCCCCCTTTCATGTGGGATTCTCCCCGGGACGTCCTTCGACGGGCTTGAGCGCGGAGCGCGAGGCGAGCGCGAGGACATCACCTGCCCATGGCAGTTCCCGAATGGGACGGCCGTCCCGCTAGCCGGGCAGAGCCTGAACCCGAACAAGCCTGCGCCTCTCCCCCTCCCCCCTTGTTATTTAGACAACACACACAACCCCTCGCTTTCCCCGCTCCCGCTCCCCCTCCCGATCCTCTTGCCTTCGGCAGAGAATGGTCTCTCTCCTGAGGGTCCGATCGGGTCTAATCGCCTCCCTATCAGGGGCTGCTGCCACTGGCTTCGCCATCCTTCCGAGCGAGACTGCCCGGAGGAGATCATCGTCGGGGAGTCGAAAGTGCACTAATCGATCGTTCTCGGCCGGAGTTTGCAGCCGCCGCCGGTGTCCCGTCCCCCCCCCCCCGCCCGCGTTTCTCCCCCTTTTTTTGTCTTTTAAAGAAGAAGATCGGGAGCCGTTTCTCAGAGACAGGTATTTCTGCTGCTCTTCCGCACCCTTTTCCCCCTACCCCACGTCTCCTCCTCCTCCTCCTCCTCTTCCCCAAAGGACACTAGGCGAGAACTTTTTACAGGGTTACTATGCAATTGCGACTGGTTTCTTGGTTCTTTATCACTTGGAACTTAATGGAATACGTTGGCGGCCAGGAGCACCCTTCCAGAGTCCGACGACAGGGAAGAAGTAAGTGCGCCTTTCTCCAAGCGCTTCTCTTGCTATCCCAGCGGACGCTGCGGTCTGAAATGAAGGTTTGGGCTCTTGCAGCGGAGGGTCACTGTTAAAACGGTCTTTATTTAGGCTTCTGCGCGGCGCAGGATCGCTGTTACGTTCACTGTGCCGCACTTTACCCGGCACAGTGCGGTTGCTGTGCCGGGTCAAGGCACCGAGGAGTGCAGGCGTCCCTTTGCCGCGCAAAGCCATCCGATGAATGCGCTGAAGCAAGTGTAGCGGTGGGGCTTCGGCGTGGAGGGACCGAGACAGGTTTTCAGGAGTCTTGCCTGCCAGTTCGGTACGTTGACGATGGGGCTGCGTGAGCCTGCTTAGATCAGTGGAAGAAAGCCGACGAACTGCAGTCCTTTGATAAAATGGAATCCGCGAAGGGAAAGCTTTTCTCGGCCTTTCTTTGTTCCGTCAAAAGCTTAGAAACGATCCAGACGAAATTTGATGAAGGAAAGCTTAACCTCTTCCTTATGTATTAGTCTATCCGCTTTCCTCGAGGCTAGCTGGTGTGTCATGCGGGGATCCGGGAAGCCTCACTGTGCCCCACAACCAATTATAGGATGTGTGGCTGATTTGCTTCTATTGCTCCATTCTCCTGCAATGGAGCACTGGTGAGGCCCAGCTGGGTTCCAGCAAGTGCCTGCTGATCCTTTTGCAGAGCTATGGTAATGAGGAAGCTCCTAGTGGTATATCCTGATGTCCAAAACAGTTACCCGCTAAGAGAGAGAAAGAAAGACCCGATCGACCCGACAGACACAGAGGAGATGCGGGTCGTAGGTGGGCTTTTCTTGAACTACAATATTAGAATGTTGGAATAAATGTCCTAAAGAGAAGATCCTTGTCAAGATTTTACCTTGAGGCTGGAGGAAGGCAAGGATCATCCAAGCTATCTCATATCCCAAAGGAGGGAGCATAACTGGTTGATCTAAAGGTCACAAAAAGATTTGAAATTAATATTGTACAACAAACGAGCCCAAAAGCCACAACAGACATAACTGAGTATTGCTGAGCAGTGCAACCTCAGCATTTTCACTGAGAAATAAGTTCAACTTTGTCACATGGAAGTGTTTATAGCTTTGCAACTGTCACGGATTTCAATAGTATATTTTCATTTATGCATCATAAATCTCGCTGGCTTAATTTTGGCTGGATGGTGTTTTGCTCTTATTCAGAAATATGCAGAGGCCCAGGAACATTGTAGTGGATGATATGATCCAATGATGGATGCTATTTTGCCAAACATAGTTATATCTACTGTAACTTTGGTGTTACAGTATTCAAGATCATATCAGCTTATGATCTTGTCTCGTGGCTTCATTTTCAAGGCAGTGGCTGAGGCAGCCTCAAAGCTAAATAAAACATATGACTTAAATATGTGTCTTAATTAGTTTGTAGTATTAAGTCAAATGGAAGAAGGGGATTTTAAAAAAAGGTAAGTTCAGAAGTGTGGGAGTCAGTTTGGTCTTGCTCTTCATTTCTGGCACTATCTTGAGAGATGCTATTTCTCTCATTATCATACCCCATTCTGGTGTATTCCAACTGGGTTTGAATTAAAAGTTATGCACCAGAGGGCACTGAGTTGGAGGACGCAGAATTACTTTTTCCTATCTCTCTTGTGAACAACAGCAACACTTTGCAGAAAATAAAACAGAAAACAAAAATGTCCATCTGGCCTAGTCCTCCCTCAAGATTTATATTTCTAAGACCTTTCTGAAAGTGTCAGCAAACCCTCTGGGACAGCTTCATCTTCATGAGTATTTTCTCTCTCTGCCTTCTGACACTGTACTTGTGAAAAGGGCTGCTTATTTCCCTCTTGCTTAATGGCTCTATTCTGATAGGGAGAGGGGAATGTCAGAACACACAGCAGTCTGTATTCATTTTTTTTAAGTACACTGGGTTATGTCCTAGGTTTTGCCCAACTTTCCCTTTTCCCACCATGGCATGCATATCTCTTGAAAGGCTTCCTTTGTCGCATTGGACTCTAAAAAAAAAAGATCTGTCTGATTTCACTGAAGGTTCCCTAGAAACATCACTTTTTGCAAGGGATCTTCAGACATTCTACAGTCCAGTGAACTGAGAGAAGGAAAGGTAATCAGTTTTTGACAAACGACCCACATTGGGCAATGGACTACTATGTTTTCTTCATAGCACCTCCGCTCTTTTGTAGTCGAGCTAGCAAGACTGGTCTCTAGATAGATTTGGTTTCAGAATTGCGAAAAGGTTGCCAAATAGTTGTGGGGGTTCTTCCCCCTCTGCCCCCTCTCGCAAGCAAAAATAAAACAAATCATATCATATAGGATTAAATGTATCCAATGAAAATATTTAAGTGTGTATATGCATCATCTCACTGCATGCTAATAAATTCAATCATCTATCCAATAGGAAGGCCGAAATAAACCAATTTCTTCTGATTTCTCTCTTGTTCCTACACTTACAGTGGAAGGAAAGGTTATTTTATACTTGCTTATTGATTGAATTCTGAAGGATGTCCAAATTGGCAGTCAGAAATCAAACCCCAAAATCGACATTTGCAAGGCAAAGTTTTTATCTACTGTTGTCTTATATACACTGACTTGCATTGGTACCTCACCAACATCCTCTAAAATTGCTGTGCTGATTGACTACAGTGATGTTTAGGTAACAGTCTCTATCACTAATGAGAAAAGACCTTGGGGAACCATATGCCGACTGATTAAGTTGGCATAGGATTACAGTTTCAGATTATGCTTGCTTGCAGTCAAAGATCCAGACTTAATAGGAGAACTGTATTTTCATAGTAGCTAAGATACTGAAAGAATACCTATATATGTTTTACTTATATCTCCCTGGGATTGAAAAAAGAATATGAACCATTGAAACAAGCAAGTTCTTCAGGATCCATAAGTAAAAAGCTACAAACCGAAAATAGTTTAATTTGCCCATTTGCCCAAATGAACACATAATTACTTAAGAAAAAAGAACTTCTCTGGGCATTACCTACTCAATTCAATTTTCTCCAGGGTCTTCCATCTCTCCCTGAATTTTCAGTTGTTTGCATGCAGCTCTAAAACTGTGAGAGGTGCGACCTCTACTGACTGCTGCAGAAATCCCTTCAGAACTCATATACACACTTAAGTCACTCTCCCCTTTGCAGATATGGGCTTGCTTCTTGCAAGTGTGCTCAAAGGCTACAAGGGTGAAATGCTACCTAGAACACTGTGCAAATATTTAAAAGGCCTAGACTTTGCTTCTATCAACAATTTGCCTTCAAAAGCGACAAACACGGGTCCTAAACTTGTATTTGGAGGCAATGAACATTTGGGTAAAGGAGAATGATCAGATGAGATGATGCTGGTAAGATCAGCAGATTGTTAAACAGCATGTTAGATAATAGGTTATCATCATTACAAATTAATCAGGTAATGTAAAATGTTCCATGTTGGACAAAGATTTATTATAAAGGTAGCTGCTCCTATTACTTGGGTCAGAGCAAGGAAAGAAAAGCATACAAGGAGAGCCAGGGTTGTAATTTTCAAAAATAACTAAGAAGAGATTCCATTTAAATTAATGGTGGTAGACATCCAAAATTAATATTTATAACTCATCAGCTGCTGGTATTTTCTAAATTCAGCAGCATTGCTAGTGAAACACAACAGTTTCAGCATGTGAAAATCCTGGAGTTTGTGTCTTCTATCCTTTTTATTCATGTAGTATCTGCATTTGCAAGAATATTTGTATAAAACATACAAATATAGTAAGGAAGATGGAACCTGGGAATGTTTCAAAATTGCCTTTGAATTTAGGGTGGGATTTCTCTTTTTATCCAACAGTAAGCCATTAGTTTTCTTGGATACATAGTAGATGAGGACAGGAAGACAGGAAGAAAAAGGGAAATGCACTCATTTTCCTCAAGAATGAAGTGGAAATTGGGGGTAGGGGCAGCTGCAATGTCCTTTCACTTGACCTCTCCTCATTTTTGCAATCAGAACAGAATACTTGGATTTGATATTTCCTCCTTTTTAAATTAGGTAAATTTAAAAACAACTTTTGAGTTTCAGACTATGAGGCTTTGGCTTATGGGTGAAGAAACCAGAAAAATAACAAGGGAAAAACAAGTTGTGGTGAACAGACTACTGGTATGTGGTCACATTTTCTTCTAGTGGGCAGACTTCATGAGAACCTTAAATTTCCTGTGTAAACCAAAAATGATATTTGGTAATATTCTTTCCAGAAAACAATGTTTATGTAATCAAGTAGTTTATTCATCGTGAATAAATTAATGGAATACATTTAAAATGAAAAATGGTTTCTTCTTTTTCTGAAAGAACAAAAGTTTCTTTTGTGGTCAACCTAATAGTCCTTCTTTGCCATGCATGAAAATGAAGCGAAGTAATCACCTTACAGGCATACAGTATTCATATTTAATTTATAAAGTATTTTCCTGACAGAAAGAAGACATTTATTTTATCATTTCTGGAAAGATTGCTGTATTAGGTTCATGTGAGGATCAGTTGAGGATTAACTTTGAGAAAAGTCAGTGGTATAACTGCACTGTCAGCAGAAACACACTTTTATGCAGATAAAGCCAGTATTTCAGCTACAGTTTATTCAGATAACATGTAACAGAAAGATTTAAAGTAATTAGCGGTCAAGTATTTTGTGTTTTATTCGAGTAAGATTTCTTAAGATTAACACAGTTTGAGAATTTAAAAGGATAATAGTGTAACAATGAAAAAGCCAAAACACATATTTTCTTAAATATATTCCATTTAATTCAATAAATCTTATTTTCTGCCTCTTTACATGGAAAAATAATCGTATATATTAAATGATTTGAAGAGATCCTCTGTCATGAGAATCAGTCAATAAGTAATACTTATCCTGGTCTTGAAACTGATTTTCAATGTATTGTAGTAGAAACATTAAATAGGATCATTATATGTAATGAAGAATCAGACTTTGTTTTAGGCTATTATGTCTTTTGATGTTTTGTCTTCTCCTTTTATGGGACATCACTCATGACATCTCCTCGTTAAATGAATGGTTACTTTAGAGAAAAAGTACCGTAACCCTAACCCTCCCAACCTGTTACGTATTACATTTACATTTGTTTCAACCCATCAATTTTGCTGTCATCCCTTCTATATCTTATTTTGTTTTGTTTACTTAGTGTTATTTACATTGTGTAAAGCTATTTGTAGGCTTCCTCATATTCATCTTTTTACAGATTGGTTAGCTATTTTGGAAAGTTAGGAAGTTGAAAACAGACATCCAGTATGAATATATGAATATTTTTTCATCTTTTTTTCTTCCTCTATAAATGTAAGAGAAGCCTAGACAATTGGCCTAGGCATTAATTGGTTCCTGCTGTACTCGTCATATAACTTTAAAACCATTAGACATTTAAATAATAAAACAATAAATAACAACAGCAATAATAAGTACAGTTAAATGATGGGGCTGAGGGGAGCACAAAGTACGCAGGGAGAGTGGGGTCCTTTCTTAATCCAATAAGCCATCTCCAGAATGGTACACTCCCATTGGGGCCCCAGAGTCAGGTCTTCAGGCTTTATGGAAGATAAGGAGGTTTGATGGGGGTCTCCCCTCAGGGGATTCAAAAGGATCTTCCAAAGGATAGGAGCTGGGACTGGATCAATTGTGTCTAGGGTCTTGGTCATTGAACGAAGCAGTTAAGCATGACACCTGTGTGACTGTTTTGCTCAATGACTACAAGCCTGATGCTTCTGTTTGTGGTTGTGGTCATTAAAGCAGATGGAGCAAAAGATCTCTATGCAGAAATCAGCTCCCCTCTCTGAGGAAGGAAACTGCACTGGGTCTTCAGGATCTGATCTCAGTTTCCCCGCTCTGCCAGAGAAGCCTGCTTTCCCTCAGTATATTATTATTATTATTATTATTATTATTATTATTATTATTATTATTATTATTATTATTATTATTATTATTATTGGAAACAACTAGCAGTTTCTTTGGGCGGAAGGAAGGGTTACAATCTTTTCAGAAAATCATTTGCTTGGTAAGCGTGGTTTTTTTAACTTTATAAAACAAAACAACCAACAACCACAAGTCTTACGACTACTACTACTACTAGGAAATGTTATTGGTGGGCATCATAAAATTATCTAGTATCATTTCTCCTAACTTTCTATTAATGCGCCGAAGAACATTAGTCAGATATGACCTGCTATCAGGAGAAATCTACTGACATTGTCTCTGAGAGGATATCAATCTCTTCAGCTTCCATAGCATCTCAATCAAAAGATTGAAATTTCCAAGGCCATACATGCATACATACATACATACATACATACATACATACATACATACAAAATTAAAAACCCAACCCATCCCCATCACATATTTAGGAAAGCAACCAATGGTCAGTTTTCCTGCATAAATGATACTGGGTGAGAGGAGAAAAGATGGTAGGGGATCTACCAATCTCTGCCCTGAAACTGTCCTTCAGTAAGAACTGTGTGGAAGAGAAAGCTGCAAAGAATATTGCAAGTATCTGTGCTGCCTTTTCTCCTTTCTGTCTGAGTCTTTATAAGTTTTAAAAGGACAATAGTTCCTAATAAGTTTTGAAAGGACAATAGAAAATAAAAACTTTTTAGGTTTGTCTTAACACATTTGTGTTCTGTTCCTCATTTATTTATTTCCTTCCTATTTTAATTAATTTTCATATGAAAGATTAGTGCAACAGCTGGAAACTAATTGTGGATTGGTTTTCATTTGCCACTATGAATTCAGGAGCATCTAACTATGAAGTTAAGACTAGGCTGGAAGAATCCCAAGGACCACTAGATGACAGGAAAGAGACATAATAACAGGACTTCTGGGTACTTAAGTAGAGAATGATTGTCTTTCTTTTTTCTCTTCTGGTCATTTCCTTTCATTTTCCTTTCTCCCCCCCTTCCCACTTGGTACCACTGTCTCTTAATATTTGCTTCTCTCCAAGATCATTTCCTTTTCTTCATGCTTTCCATTTAAGGAAATAACCAATTTACACTCTAGTTTTTAGTAGAATATAACTCATTTATAGTTTCATCATAAGATCCACACAAAGACCTTAGGACTTGTCAGAATTCATACTTGGGAGGTGGAGGAGGCAATGGAAACAAAAACCATCACCACCAACAACAGTAACAACAACAACAACAACAACAAAAGGACAAATCTAATTCTTAAATATTGATAGATTTCTACATTTTCTCTAGCTTTCACACCTGCCAGGAGCATTCTACAGTGAAGTCTGCAGTAAGGGCTACCATATCTCAACTGTAAAATCTTGATTCCTAAGAAATGGCAGCCAAGAAATACCAAAAACTCTTTGTTGCCATCTCATGATGATCCAGAATTTTGCAACTACTATAGATCTGATAGTCCTTACTTTAAGTAGCAACAGAACTAGCACTTAGATTTATATGCCACTTCACAAGGCTTTATAGCCCTCTCTGAGCATTTACAAAGTCATCATCTTGCCACCAACAATCTGGGTCATCATTTTACCAATCTTGAAGGATGGAAGGCTGAGTTAAACCTTGAGCCAGTGGGAATCAAACTCTGTCAGTCAGCAGAATTAGCCTGCAGTACTACATTCTAACCATTGAACCACCACAGTCTTGATCTGGTTATTATCAAAATAAAATCAGATAGCCACAGGGGTGGGATGCTGCCGGTTCTGCTCGGTTCTAAAGAACCGGTAGCTCTGAAGATCAGCAGACACCAAACCAGTTCTGTGTTTGCTGCTGTTTGGCCCACCCGCCCGCCTGGCCTCTTACCTATCCTTTATTTCCTGCTTCTTCAACCTCAGCTGCTTTGCGTGGCACAGCTGAGGTTGAAAAAGCAGTTAAAAAGTGGCTTTTCAAACACTGTGCACCTGCGTGCAGCGCTTTTCAGCTGGCCAGGCAGCACAGCTTAAGGTTTTTTACACGCTTACACAGTGTGTATCAGGCAAAACATAGTTACCGAACCGGTAGTAACACTGGTTGAATACCCATTTTTAGTGTGACCAGCAACTAAACAAATATTTCCAGCTTGGTTACAGAATACTTGAAATATAACTGATCACAGTTGATAAAATTGTAGTCAGAATAATGTTTCAGAGCTGGGAAGGGTTAATATTTTCGTTTAAGCAATGACACATCTCAAATGTATTCCTGCTTAAAACATTAACATTAATAATATTTATAATAACTAAAAATGTGTAGGCCAATTAAATGGGTTTTACCTGGTGCCTAAAACATAAGACAGATACCAGTTGAGCATCTATGGAGAATGCATTCCAAAAACAGTGCACCACCACTAGAATAACCTTATTATGATTTACCATCTACTTCTGAAAATAGCTTCCCCTGCCCTGCAAATGTGCCATGAAAGTTAATGTCTTTAGCAGTTGTGTGTATAAGCAAAACTATCTGAATCTATATGGCAAGGCGGTGCAAACGTTTTCCAGCCTTGCTTACCATAAAGATTAATGTGATTCAGAACAAACAAAAGATTAAAAAAAATGTTGATGAAATCTGGGGAGATGGCATAGCATGAGTGAACACTAACTTCTTGTGAAAATTCTCCTTACTTTTAAAAAATAATATGAAGCATATTGCTTCTTTCTACAACATACTAGCATCATTATCTATCCAGTGAATTTAATGAGTTTATCTATCCAATTGCTAATACAAACTTAAACAGTCCTGATATGTGAGTTCTCACATTCACCTTCAGGTTAAAGTCCATCTCAGCTATGGAAATTCATTATCTACGTAATTTTGGGCTTGTCATTAGCACTGTGTTGTGTGGGCAGAGTATAACATGGCATCAACCTGCAACTTCTTAAACAAAGCATTAATTCTCCAGTTGGAAAAATGAAGCCTCATAATCCGTGTGTTTGTGTGTGTGTTTGTGTGTGTGCGTGTGTGTAACAGCTAATTTAAGAAATTCAGGACAATGTTGATCTCCATTTTGCTCTCAAAATCACAAGTACTGATAACTCTATCAGCCACCTTCTTTCAAACCAAGATACCCCAGAGGGTGATTGTTCTGAGAGTAAAATGATATAGGCCACCTTGAGCTCTTTCAAGAAAAGTAGAAAATAAAATTAAGCATGAATAAATAAACCTTACCCAATATATACAGAAAGGGAGAAAGACAGTTGATTCACTCATAAAGCAGACTGTTTCTCAAAAAGATTGCCTTTTTCTTCCTTATGACTACAGTAACATCACTTCTGTCATGAGGAGGCCTATAATTTATTGAGAATTAAAAACTAGCTATATTAAGAATTTGTAGTTTAGGCACTATCCATATAGGTAAACATATTTGACGTTACCTGGCAACACCAGATTTTGTTATATGTTGGAGAGTATTTGAACTGAATCCAAATATAAATCACAAATGTAGCAATAACTAGCTAATGTAAAAACACCTGTATTATATCTCTGAATCCCCATGCACAAATTTAAAGTAGAAAACCATGACACTTTAATGTAGTTTATGAAATTTATGTGTGTTATCAGCATATTCACTGAACCAACACAATTTATTGAAGAACATGATATTTGATTCCTATCAGCCTTATTAGTCAGAGGGAAAAATTAACTATATTCCATGAAACAAATCTCCCACATAGCAACAGTAAACATTAGTCTATTGCTCCTTCTAAATGTCAGAATCTGGAAATATTTTATGACTTGCATTACTCCACCTTGATGTTGTCATAATTCATCCATAACATTTTCTCTCATTCCTAAGTAAATGCTTAAAAAGGTTGAATCAACCTTAAAATTACTTAAAAATAGACAATTTAAGTTCATGGAGATTATAATACCACAGTTGTCTGTTTCAAGTCAAACAACTGAATCAATAAAATGTTCATGAAAACTTGTAGAGGACTGCAGTATTATGTTGCCAATCTATGCCTGTTTCTTTTCATTAGCTTTATATATGCTGTTTCAATCACCAAGTGATGCTGAACAGTTCACAAACCTTATTCAGTAACACAGCTTTTAAAATGATAAAACCATAATAACAATGATAAAGCATGTTAACTTCAATAAATGCTTTGCAGTTTTGGGAGTGTGGCTTGAGGCTCATGATTTAATTGGAGTAACTGCTGGAATCCTGACAGCAGAAAGAATATCTAACATGCTTCCCCTGTCAGAAGGAACCAACCTATCCATCATATATCCAAAGGTTCCTTAAAGAGATTTTTCATGGTTTTACAAAATAACAGTAACAGAATTGGAACTGATTTTAGAAGCCTTCTAGTCCAATCCCCTGCTTAAGCAGGAGACCTATACCATTCTAGATAAATGTCTGTCCACTCTCTTCTTAAAAACCTTCAGTGATGGAGTACATACAACTTTTGGAGGCAAACTGTCCCACTTATTAATTGTTCTCACTGACAGAAAAGAGGTTGGATCTCTCTTTGTTAAAGTTACTATCTGTTATTTCTTGTCTTGCTCCCAAGCTCTCTGGAGAATAGGTTAACCCTTTCTTCTTGTGATTGCCCTCAAAATATTGGAAGATTACTATTTTGTCAATCCTAGTTGCCTGAACTGTGAGATGGACAGCAAATAAATTTGATAAGTAAATCACTTCATTAAATTAGACATTCCCAGTTCTGATCATCATACAGTTTAGCCTCCAGTCCTCTATTCATTTTCGTTGCTCTTCTCTGCACTCTTATGGAACCTCAGATGAATAGGGAATGGTAATATTTCCTTGGGGTGCTTTCTAAAAAAGGGGGAATATAACAAAGAATGTGTGTCCCTACAGTCTGTGTATATGATGGTCTCTCAGAGTAGAGATACAGATTTATCAAATAGGCAAAGGCTACTGTGAGAAAACAGTCCCAAAGAAACCAGCTGCTGAGCAAAAACCCTATGAACACAGGAATAAACTGTAACTAGTGCAGCTCTCAGACTAATTGTTTTCCAAAGTAAACTGATTAGTATACATAAGTAGATAAACCATTCTGTTTTCACTGCAGAATGTAATGCCGTTTAAAGGCAGTATCATACCATAGCATGGATGACTAATGACTAATTTATACTAAATTCCCTGATACCACTAGATGACATCGCTAGGGCTCACTGCCTTGGAAGAGTGAAGAAAATTATCAGGGATGACTTACACTCCAGTCAGTACTTCTTCACTCTCCTACTTTCGGATAGGAGACACAGAAGCGTAGCTACCTGCACCAACAGGCTGAAGAACAGTTTCTACCCGTGGGCTGTCAGACTTCTGAACAGAAAAAAACTTCATGTCAACATAGTATGATAGACTTGCAGGGCCGGTGCGTTGTGCAATAAGGTCACACAGTGTAATAAGATTGGGACTGGGTTAGGGACTTCTGTCCTCACTGTGAGTTGTGTTTAGGAGGAGTACATGAAGCTCAGCCAATCTCATTGAACACATGTTGTCCTCTGACAATAAAGATAATAATAATAAGAGTAGGGCCTTCTAATTCAGAAAAGACTGTTAATTGGTGTATAAGATGAAACTGTAGAGACACTTCTAGACACAACTATCCTCGAACAGGAACTAGAGCATCAGATTATGGAGCAGTTCTGCCTGATGCTATCTGACAAAGATGGGATATCACTAGAATCAGAGAGCTTCCAAATTTAGCCCTCTTGACTGAATGTGAGCCTGTTTGTCCCATGTGGATTGTAACAGCTTCCAGGCACATAACAGAACCTCATTTGCATCTTCTGTTGTGCCTGTGATCAAGAGTTAGATGGCAGAGAAGTTACCAAGTATGAGGGGATTCTACCCAAAAAGAACACTCCTTTATCTCTATGCTCTTTGCTGCATTTAGGCTACCTTGCTGTAACTCTGCTTCTCCTCCATTATTATTATTTTTAAACTATTGCCTCTGATCTCATTGTACACATGTTGTACTCTGACCATAAAGGTAATAATAATGATTACCAAGCATCAGTTGGCCTGCTCTATAAAAATGCTATACCGTTCAAAGTTTAGTAGCTAAAGGCCCTGTCACACTGCCCAACGGATGCAAACATTGCAAAAAAGTTTGTAAAAAGGACACAGCAGACGAGAAAAATGTTCCATCTGTTGTTATCCGCTCTCAAAAGGGGCAAAAATTTGCATAAACAGAGCAGATAACACGGAAAGGACGGACGGGGGGAGGACGCAGAGCGGATGGAAAGCGGATGCGGAATGGAAGCATCCTTTTGCATCCTCTAGGCATCCTCTAGACATCCTTTAATATCGAGATAGGTCCCCCTGCGAACGTTTTTCCGTTTTAAATGCTTTCTTTGTGTGCTGCATCCGCTTTCATCCTTTCTCCATCCGTGCTACTAATGCTGCACGTCCGTTCCGCTTCCTCCCTGTGTCCGTTTACCGCTGGAGCGGATTCAAGTTGCGCAGATGCGCAGCGGATGCCTAGCGGATATATCGGATGCGTAATGGATGACAACGGATGGTAGAAACGGATGTCCCCATATGCCTAGCGGATGCAGAACGGACACGTTTGATACATTTTCTGCTCAAAAGTTTTGAGCAGCTCAAAACCTTTTGAGCGGATGAAATGTCAATAGACGGGATGCTGGACGGATAGAGACGGAAGCAAAAACAGAGATCAGTGTAACAGGTAGTTTTCAGTATGTTCCATACAATCAGCCAGTCGCAAGCAGCAAAACATTCGACCGAGTATGAACTACCCAGGCGCAAGGATCAGCCTTCAACGTACCCAAACGACCTGCTCTCAAGTAACGTATACAAGTATCGAAGAGAACAGTAATACAATAACACGAACGAAGACACATCATGCAGACAGCACGTGAGAATCCAACGCGAAATAAAGCAGGATCAAAGTAAACAATTCGATGCAAATTAACACACTGCGAAGAAAGCATACAGTACCAGAGACAAGACTCTCTGACCCGAGGTTGAACACCTAGTCCAAGCTCAATCTATAGAATGACCGACAAGCGCTCAAATATCCACGGAGCTCGAATCACAGTAACCGTATACAGAAGTCACGAACACTCAAGGCAACGTGATCGTTAGTACTTCAGCCGCATAGCACCAAGCAGTGCCAACAAAAGATCTTATAAACAAGAACAACTCACCATGGAGACAGAACGGACAGCATCGCGATTAAACCAATGGATGGTAAGTGTTTTTCTCCATTTTACATCCTCTTTCCATCCGTTGCTGCAGTGTGACAGGGGCTTTAGTAACATTTTTATGAAAAGAATTTAAGGTATGGGTAACAGGGGAATTACTCAAATACTGTTTTTGGAACATGGGGCAAATGAGGACTCTGTGATAGTGAGGGTGTTTATTTGTATTTTGTGGCTTTTGTAGGCTAAACATTGAAAAGATAGTTTATAATTAATTCAGTCATTGACATTTAGACAAATTGCATGAAATTGATACAAACGTGACATGGTAGCAGTTATAGTATATCTTGTTGGTTCCTGCCTCAAAGATTGAAAATGCTCCAACATTGCAGAGCTCCTTGATTACGTCCTAAAATATACCCATGATTATTTGGAGAGAAATCTGTTTATGTTTAACTGGGCTTGATCTTAATAATACCCAAGAGTAAACTTGTCTAGAACTATAGTGTAGATTTCACAAGAACTCTAGAAATAAAGTATTGGGTTTTTTTTTTAAAGTATCAGAATAAAAGAGGGAGAAGTATAATTGACTTGTTAAATGAAATCTACACTTTTAGTGGAAAAGGATTAAAAATCCCTCATATTTATTTTTACTATAGCAATGCTTCTAAGCTGCTTCTGAAAGCAGGACATTCTTATATTAGATGACTATATAAGGATACGTATTAAGTATTGCTTGAACTGAAGCCGTAAAATTCAAATAGATTGCAAAAGCCAAACACTATGTTGATTCATATTATTCAAGACTTTTTTTTCAAAAAGAGCATTTGCTCAGGAACTCACCCATAAAGTGGGAGTGGTTGTGGCTATATATTACCATTGACAAAAAAAACCACCCCATGTTGTAATCAAGGATTGAAGAAATGTAGATCCTCTAATAATCTGTTGATTTAAGGAACTCTCAGAATCCTAAACATTCCATTTTTAATCACCCTTTTTATATCTCAAATGCTAACACAGTACATTTGCTATTCTTATTTCAATTAAGTGTTGTCTTTAAGTATATCATCAAAACTATGGTTTTCCTAGTAGTAAGGCATGGCTGTGAGAATTGGACAGGGGAGTCTGACATGCTGTGGTCCATGGGGTCATGTAGAGTTGGACATGACTTAACAACTGAACAATAAATCCTGAATAGATTATATTTACACTGAAAATCAACACAAGAGTAATGGCAGAGGAAGGAAAAATAGAAATGGGATTAATAGGGAAGCTATTCACCATTGTTTCAGTTGAACAGATGTAGGGAATATCGGCACTCCCAAGTTTTTCCCATTGGGAGTGGGGACAACAACAATTTCTACTTGCCCCAACCCATTCAGAAAGTTGTGTTTCCAGTTTCGATGAGTTCAAGTGTTGCTGTCTAGCTGGCCTAGTGTGAGTTTTTTTATATATTATGTATTTATAGGGTCACCTATATAATGATTCTAGGCAGCTCGCAACATCCATAAAAACATGGCAAAAAAACAAAAATAATCCTTCCCCACAAACACCGGACCAAAAAGCTACTCAGCTCAACCTTCATCCTAGCTTGGAGGAAGAACTGGGTCTTCACTACCTTCCAGAATGCTAAAAGAATAGAGATCCCTCAGATCTCAGGTGGAAGCCTGTTCCAAAGGACTGGGATGGCCACCTAGAAGGCACGTCCTGAATTTCAGGATTTTTTTTTTTTTTACTTTGGAGTAGGCTAATCCTTGCACTTTGATTGGCTATTGGGCTGAGGTAGAAGTCCTTGTCATAATTTTCCAAGGTTTCTTAGATAAGATTTGCTGGTGTTTCTGTTAGAGGTCTTCTTAGTGTAAGGAATATAATGCTTACCTGGCACATTAAATATATTTGTGACAAAGAGGCCCTTTGCAAATTTTTATCTTCTGCATTAATTGTGACTTTCCTGGAAGAGGAGGCCATATCCACTTCCACTTTCATCATCCCTTATTTGAAAGTGGGACTGCCCTTGAAGAATATTTGGAAGTTATAGCTAGACCACCAATGTGTTGGCTCAGGTAGTTATGAGTGCCCTTCCAGGTGTCCACATAAAAAACCTCTACTTCAAGAACTGTTTTAGTTGCCAGCTGGCTTCAAGGTGCTGGTAATCATCTTTAAAATTCTTCATGGTTCAGGGTCTGGATATTTGCTAGACTGTCTTCTCCCTGTGACATCTGTCCACCTAGCATTAGCATCTCAGCACTAAATCTATCTAAAGTTAAATTCTCCTGAATTACCTAATTTTAATATCGATAATAAAGTAAGTAATAAATAAATAAAAAGTAAGTAATAAATTTCATTGAAGTTCATCATGATTGTTCTCCATGCTGGGGATTGATTTATCACTAGAATTTTGTTTTTAACTTTAGTAGATATCACTAAACTGGAATTTTGGAACAGTCTAAAATTAATATGTCCAAACCAACATGAAAATATATAATATTAACACTTAAACAGCAAAGGAAATACCCAGAGCCCCAGAAGAAACCAGCTACAGGAGCAACTGTTACTTTCACGAATCTACAGGAACTCTCCCCATGATATTTTTACCATTTCTAAAGTATAATTGCTTTTTCTTAAGCCATAAATATATTCCCCATGCTGTAAATAAGTGGTTTAAAAGCATCATAAAATTAATATATAAGAATAAATCTTAACAACCAAATGTCAGGTCAGAAGTATAAATCTTACCTAATTTGCTAGGTCAGAAGGGAAGTGAAGAAATAGCAGGCATCTTCCAGTAACAGTGGTACACACACACACACACACACACACACACACACACACACACACACACACACACACAAATATGCTGTTGCCACTAAGATTATTTAAATGGCCTCCGTGTAGAATTTCCAAAAGAAAAATAAACATGTGGAACACAATTAATTTATAAAACTCTCTAAGGTTTATCTTGGCAGAATTCTTTTCAGCAGTGAGATTTTTCTTTCCCTTCCTTTCTTCCAGCCATACACATTTATTTTCATCTTCTCTTCTCATAAAACAGACATGTTATTTAGCTATAATAAAAAAAGAGTAAATTGTTTTTAGGCCTAATAAGAGAAGCCATAGTCTTCCAATGCAGAAAGCTCTCATTTCATTTGAAATGGAATTTGCTACCACAGGGAGTCCCACCCAGACCAATCTTCATTGATTTCAGTAAGCTTTGAAATTGGATTCATGCTTTCATCTTTCCAAGAAATCATTTCTAATTACAAGGCTTCCTTTGAATAACATTAAGGCCATATTTAAGAGTTTTGTGGGATCTGCAAACAGGTCAGTTGCACTGCTGTACCTTCATGTCTTCCCACCTATGAAAATTCTTGCCACATGGAATATGTCCAGAGTTTATTTCTTTTATTGCAATTGGCATTCCAATGTAAACCTAAAATATGATATAGGAAGAACTGTCTACATTTCTCCTCACATTTAAAACTCTACTGCAAAGCCAATCAATCTACATGTCCATGTCTATAATGTTGTTCAGATACTCCAAATGGTAAATCTTAACCTCCTATTTTGAAGTTTTTGTTCTGGTCTGATGTATCACAGTACAAACATACCCATTGTGCTGTTTTGTTTTAAGGTAAAGTAACATTATACAAACTACAGAAAAGGCCTGTGAAAGATCTGCTCGAAAATAATGATGTGAATTTATAATTAAAGTCTGATAAGGTGTTAATAATAATATAATAGGCAGAGTCAATATATATATAATATGAATTACAATTTAAATGTAGAAGGAAAAGATTGCTGATATTGTGCATAAAAGATATGCACCAACCAACACACTGTAAAATGGAAGGATGGTTTTATTTGTTGCTTTGTGTTTGTGTTTGTTTATGTTTGTTTTTTAAAAAATAAAAAATGGGGGGAAAAAGGTAAAGTAACATACAAACTGTAGAAAAGGCCTGTGAAATAGTAAGCAAAGGAATTAAGTCACACAATAGAAGAAAGACAGGGGTGGCATTCAAATGTTTTAATAACTGGTTCTGTGGGCAGGGCTTAGTTGGTGGACATGGCTTGGTGGTTATGTGATTGGCTGGGTGTGGCCAACTCAATATCACTCACATCAAGGCACGCATCTCCTCCCCTGGCCTCTCATGACTGTGGGGATGCTGCAACAGTCGTAAGTGTGAAAAATGGTCAAAGTTACTGTTTTCAGTGCCATTGTAACTTTGAATGGTCATTCCACACAAGCAAAGTACCAGCAAAGGAGGAAAAAAAACTCCAAAGAAGTTCCAGAGACAGGAAGTCTAGTCCTGCTAAGAATGTAATAAGAGTTCATGGAGATGTAAGCAACACCAGAATGTTTCCTTCCTACCTTCCTTACAGGATTAAGCCAGTAATTTCTTCTAACAACCGGTTCTCCAAACTGCTTAGAATGTTAACAACCAATTCTAGCGAATAGGTGCGAACCTGTAGAATCACGCCCCTGGAGAAAGAAAAAGAAGAGATAAAACTAAAACAAATTATTTGTATGTCCCTGTATTTTTTGTTTGCAAGCCGTTCTTTCTACTAGGCGCGCACACTTCATATCTTCACACACTTTCATTTAATTTCTCTTTTTAGAAGATCTTACCAGTTCCATCCAGCTATGACTTTCTCAGTATTCCCTTTAACTTATTGGCGTGTCTTTCACATACTAGTTTTGCATTCTCAATTATGATCAAATCACTTCAACATACTTCTTTCATTTATGTCACTATTCTCATTTCAGCGCTAATAATTTCATCTACCTGTTGTAGGCTTAACTCATCTCAGAATAACTTCTAGAAGTTCACCCCATTTTCCTATTTTACAACTACTTTGATCTGATACATTAATTTTCAGATCCATACTTCTTGTATCATAGAATCTATTTGACATTTTTTGCAAATTATTTGGATTTTTAGTTAACATTGAGTTGTTTCTGTAAGTCAATAACCAATGTACCTCTAAACTCATTTATATATAAATATTTTAAATATCCAAGAGGATATTAAACATTTGTTTTAATCTCTGCTCACTATTGAAACATTTATTCAGTAGATAGTGTCAGCTGTTCATCCGAGGTTGAGGGGGTGAATGATAAGATACCAACTCACTCATGTAGCTTCAGTGAAGTTTTTTTATTCATCTCCCACACCACCACAACAGGTAACAGCGATCAAATTATGTTTAAAGTCAGCTCTGGGTTTCGTTGCAACCCAGAGCTGGATTTATACATGTTCTTTTTTGGATAACAACATAATTATTATAATCACCTTCCGGCCGCCTTCGCTGCCTAACATCTGGCATTCTTAAATTAAAGAAACATGGTAACTGCACCTTTCCCCTGCTAGATGAGTCCATGTACCCCCATTTGCCTTGTATCATTATTACAACACCACCCCCTTAACATCCAGCCATGAATCATTATTATTGCACCACTCCTTGTCAGGAGGCTGACGTCAGTTATTTGAAGAATATTCATCATAACGTCCACGTGGTAACAAGGCAAGTAAAAGACTATGGTCGTATCACATCCTGGCTGTCTCGGCTCCAGTCTGTTCTTTATTGGAGTCGTGACAGGGCAGCCCCCTCTACCATGATTCTGCCTAGAATACAAGAACACATTAAACAAAAGGGATAATGGTGTATAGAAGTTGTACAACGGCTCCTGGCTTATCGGGATGACAGTTGTGGAGTTTTTTCCTCAATCTATCTGCACACATATCCGACTCATTCACACAGGATGCCTCTGATTCAGGATACCCTTTCCATCGTACGAGGTATTGAATAATATGTCTTCGTATTCTAGAATCTAGTATTCTATCTATTTCAAATTGTTCTGGTTCTCTACGTACTGGTTTCATAAGGTATCTCATCGTTTCTAGTGACACTTGTTTTAAGTAAATTTGTATGAAAAATGGGATGAATCTGCCCTTGCCATGACGGTAATTTGAGTTTAATTGTCATGGGCTTAATTACTCTTACTATATCAAAAGGGCCTAAATATTTTGGACCCAGTTTCCGGCTGTTCAATTTTAATTTGATATATTTGGTAGAAAGATACACTTTATCTCCCACCTGGAAGGGTTTAATATACTTTCGTTTTTTTGTTTGTTTGAATTTTATATTCTCTGGAAGCTTTTTCTAATGCTTTTTGTATGTTATTCCAACAACCTTGTATTTTTTCTGCCCATTCTTTAACAGCAGGTGGGTCTTCTTCTTGACAGATGAATTCCAAACTTGGGCTGAATTCCATACCATGTACTATACAAAATGGACTGTACCCGCTACTGCTATGCGGTGTGTTATTGTAAACAATTTCAGTGAACAGTAATAAATCTACCCATTCTCTTTGTTGATGTGAGATGTACGATCTTAAATATCATTCGACCATGGCATTCGCTCTTTCTGCGGCTCCACTTGTACTCGGGTGGTATGCTGAGCTGAGTCCCTGAGAAGACCCCATCAAAACTAGGAATGCCCTCCAAAAACGCACCGTGAACTGCACCCCCCTCTTGGATATTATTGTTCTGGGTGCCCCGTGTAATCTATACACATCCCGGCTGTCTCAGCTCCAGTTCGTTCTTTACTGGAGTTGTGACAGATAGTCTTTGAGTTTACAACCACAACTGAGCCCAAAATTTATCCTGCTAAGTGAAAAATTTGTTGAGTTTGCCCCATTTTACTACTTTTCTTGCCACAGTTGTTAATGGAATCATTACATTTGTTCAGTTAGTAACATGGTTGTTAAGTGAATCTGGGTTCCTCATTGACTTTGCTTGTCATAAGGTCGCAAAAGGGGCTCACATGACCCCAAGCCACTGCCACCGCCATAAGTATGCACCAGTTGCCAAGCATCTGAATTTTAATCATATGACCATGGGAATGCTGCAACGGTCATAAGTGTGAAAAACAGTCATGTCCCTTTTTTCAGTGCCGCTGTAACTTTGAAATGTCACGAAATAAACTGTGGTAAGCTGAAGATTACCGGTATTCCATTTATTGTCGTGCATGGTTTACAGCTATCATGAATTGTTCTTATCAGATTCAACCAACCTTCTATTATATACTCATGGAAAATATTTCAAAACATATACATCTTCAATGTATGTGTTTTCTCTAAATCAACAAACATACAATAATAATTCTTTCTGTCATTCGTACATTTCTCAATGACCTACTTAAGAGCAAAACTGCACATTTTACTGGCATAAACCTTCACTGTACTTCTTTTAATTTTTTTTTTGGTCACTTCTTGTATTTTTTCAACTAGAATTCATCCAAATATTTTTTCTGGTACATTAACAAAATAATCCCTCTGTAGATTTTGCCCTGAAATTTCCTTCCTTCCTTCCTTACAGTAATAGCATTCTGTTGGATACAGATACTATCTTCACACACATGTTAAACAAGTCACACAGCATTTAAGAAAACCACAATCATAACACTTCTCCAATTACACACTCTACACCTGCAGCCTAGTCATTTTTTTAAAACATTCACTGCATTTACTATTTGTTTTTTTGTCCTTTTTTCTTTGACAGTAAAATTTCTTTCAATTTCATTCTTAACATATCACTATGATTCCTGAACTCCTCTCTAAAACATATTTCAAGAATTCTCTCACTTCAGTTTTATTCCAAATGATTTCAGCCCTTTTATTTTTAATCCCTTTTACTTTTGCAGAGGCTTCTTGGCTAGCTCTCTTCACCCAATTTCAAAACTACTTTTATTTCTATTAAAACTTCTTGCATTTTCTCTATTTCCTTTAATCCTTGTCTTCCTTCCTTTGAATAAATTATTTGAAGCTGTGATTCATCCTCATGTTCATGGTAATCATTCTCTTATAATCATATTTTTCCTGTTCACAGCCTTTTTCATTTCCTTATTTCATCCAGGACCTTTTTTCATTCTTCCCAATCTAACTTCATGCCTTTCTACAAACTGCTGTGGTTAATCATGCTCACCTAAAGCAATCAGATCATTTTGAAGATTCAAATTAAGATTTCTTTCCCTCTCACTACTCAGGGTTCTATTCAGTTTGCACTAAATATTTTCTCACAGAAGCACTAAGCAGTTTCTATGTATGAGGGGCATCTCCTAGGTTTGATATTGAATGAAGTTCACATGTGTATAGAAAGGGGGTAAGACCTTCTTTTTCACTGATTGTTCATTTTTCTTCTTGTTGTTTTACTTTTCTTTTTCTTCCACATTAACTCCTTTTTAGTACTAATTCTGACACTACCAAATAATGTTCTGTTACACATTCAGGACCTCTCATTATCCTTGTATTCTAATTTTCCTCAATCTTTCATTATGAACAAAATCAAGCTTTTCGATTTATAGTCATTCAAGTAGATTTATACTTTCACCATATTTTCAAATCACAAATTTTCTCAGAAGATGCTCACCATTTATAGTTGAATCTCTTAATGATCCAGGCACTTTTTCTATATCTCTGATTTTTCATGTCATCTCTATTTTCCCACTCCTGGATCACATTAATCCAGACTATTTAACATTTTTCTACTCAAAACTCATTTCTGATCATTTCATTATGGTCATTCGTGGAATATAATATACAACCATAATTAGCCTATGGATTCCTACTTTCAAACACCTACAACTACTTAAGACCGCCAAATCCTATTTCATTCAAAATTAAACCTCCACTGCCACAGACTTGCATGAATCATCTCCATTTACAATAAACAGTCCACTTTCATTCAGTTTTATGACACCATTCCCTATCTCTTAATTACAGTCATCTAACATAACTATTTTTATTTATTTCATTTTTGTTAATTAATTGTTCTTTATCATGTACTCCTCATGTGCAAGTCACAATGTTCCATATGCTGTTGTTGCCACCTGATAGGCTCTGCTGTCTGTCATGATTGTGATCAATTGAAGCATTCACAGAACATTTGTTTTAGAAAAATAGATTTGAATGAAAGGAGAATTCAATAAACTGATTTCATTGAAGCTTATTTCTCAATAAACAAATATGACATTGTGTTTTTTGGAGATGTTGAAATCACTGCCAAAGTTTATTGAGCAAAAATCAAGACAGTTAGATATGTGTCTACTTGAACCCACCAAACTAAACAAAGCCATATATGGTGGATCCCATGGACATGCTGAAGGCCTTTGCTTAGGTTTTCTGTCTGGAGCTTTAAAAATAAATGAGAGCATCAACATATATCTAAAAGACATAGTGGACTGTGGGTCAGACTGTTTATTCAGTTTCTTTAATAAAGCTGAATGATTGCATTAAGTCTTATTTCTTTAACAATAAGCAACATAAAAAAATCCTAAAATAAACTTACAGGATTTTGTGATATGGTATGTGCAGGAATAAGAAAAAATAAGATTTAAAACAAAAAAAAATGTTCCTGCTATTATTTCTGTGGCTTCTGTAAAAAAAACAGTGTATAACAAAAACTTAGAAGGCTGTAAGAAAACCTTGCTACTGGTGTTTCATAATGCTAATGGTATGAATTGAATGACTCCCATATAGTTTGAGAGCTGAGAAGGAAATATGTAACATCTAACAATGGAAGCTGTTAAATTTCTAGCCAAGTATTTCAACTCAGCTTTTGGTTATGATGCTGCACAATTAGTGATTGCATAACACTTTCCTAATATCACATTTTTTAAATATTATGCAAATAAATGACATCTGTAAAGTCAACTCAAGCAAGAGCTAATAACAATTGAAATATATAATTTTAGAAATGATCAGTGCAAGTAATACAGAAATGTTTATTTCCCCTGCATTATTTAATTCAGATTGCAAATATGGATCTGTAACCCATGTCTTGTTTTAAGCATGGTTTATGAGCAATCATCTATTCACATTCAATATGTAAGATATAAAACATGCTTTAGAAGGCCACTGTAGCTCAATTCATATATAACATAAAGCCAAAACTAATATGAAATTAATTCATACTATGGCTTGGCATAGACAGGGACTTGGCATGGACAATTGCTTTGTATGACTTGATATTTTTATAAATAAGTAAATAGAAACTGCCATGCTGTAAAAGAATTGCATTTACTTGCAGAAATACATTTAGGCCCATGAAGGTCTGATTGGGAGCTTCTAAAGAAGCTAAGTCATTTTGTAGCAGTTGGGTGTTTGTAATTAATCATAACACCAGGACAACACTTTTGCTTGTGTGCAGATCTGCTTCAAAATTATTTCATATACTTGGTGTAACATGAGGTATTGATGCAGTCATATGCTAACATCTGAGAGGCTCTAACATGTGACAGGAAATTGTGGTTTGCCACTATATAATTCTGCCTCTTGAAGACCAGACCAACATCCCTTTCCTTACTCCATTCTTTTTCCATGCCTTGGAAGATGATTGCATCTGCTTCTGATTTGAAATCAGGAGTAAGCAAATTTTTCTGATAAGGGTGCACAGATTGCATTGCTGGTGATGTGAGAGCACCAGAGTGAATATTTTCCTATTTGGGGCTTTCAGCCCTCCCCCCCCAAAAAATGCCTTTAGGGTCTGTAAGGCTTAAGGGAAAAAATGGATTTATTTTGGATTTTTAAGGACTTAAATTCAAAACTGAGCTTGATAATCTGAGGGTTCATTAGAAATTTAAAGTTCTGTTTCATGAGAGTCTATTTCTCTTTTCTCCTATCAAATTGTTTGTTATATTGGAATTTTCAAAGTAGGTCATAATATAACTGTTACAGAAAAAGAATATTATGAATTCCAGAATATTCAAGTACTTGGGAATATCCAACAGGTAATATACACAGGATAGAAGTAATACTGTATATACTCGCATATAAGCCGATCTCGCATATAAGCCGACCCTTTAAAAACTGCCCCAAAATGAGGATTTTGAAAAACTCGCATATAAGCCGACCCCTCAAATACAATGGTGAATGCTTTTTTTTTTCCCAATTTGGGTCGGCTTATACACGAATAAAATCCGGCTGCCCCGACTTCATGCGATGAGAGCCAAGACTCTCATCGCCTTCGCAGGCAGCGGCTTTGCGCAATGAGAGCCAGGACTCTCATCGCCTTCGCGGCAGCGGCTTTGCGCGATGAGAGTCTTGCCTAGTTAATCGACCGTATATACTCGCAATATAAGCCGACTTTAGAACGCTTTTTTTTCCCCCAAATTTGGGGGTCGACTTATACGCGAATAAATCTGGCTGCCTGACTTCGCGTGATGAGAGCCAAGACTCTCATCACGCAAAGCTGCTGCCTGCGAAGGCGATGAGAGTCTTGGCTCTCATTGCGCGAAGCCGCTGCCTGCGAAGGCGATGAGAGTCTTGGCTCTCATCGCGCGAAGTCGGGCAGCCAGATTTATTCGCGTATAAGCCGACCCCCAAATTTGGGAAAAAAAAAAAGCGTTCTAAGTCAGCTTATATGCGAGTATATACGGTAGATTAACTAGGCATTTGTTGTGGTAGCAACATTATTATTTTTTGGAGGCAACTGAAGGAGTTATAGAAACAAAGAAACCAGATGTCACATCGGCCGACGGATGCAAAAAGTGTAAAAAGGACACAGAGGATGAGAAAATGTTCCATCCATTGTTATCCGCTCTCAAAAGTGCCCCAAATTTGCATAAACAGAGTGGACAACAACGGAAAGGAACGGACGGGGAGAGGACGTAGCGAGGATGTTAAGTGGATGCTCCACAGAAGCCTAGCGGATGGAAGCGGATGGCAAGTCTGCAGGGCTTCTGGGGGAGCACAGCAAAGCGGATGCGCAGCGGAAGGAACGGATGCAGAGCGATGCCTAGCGGATGACGTGGATGCAGAGCGGACCCTAGCAGATGCCTGCAGATGCCTAGCAGATGCAAAGCATTCACTGCGCATGCAGGGAGGATGCATTGCATCAGCCCCGCGGATATAAAAGGATGCAGCTCGCAAGCAGGTCACCATTCAGAGGAAAGACCTGCTGCCACACACAGCTCCAGCAACAACCATGGGAAGAAAGAGGCGCTGTGCCTACTGCTGCCAGCCCTGGCAAGAAGGACAGGGCCACCATCCCACCCCTTGGCGCTGACTCTGCTTCTGCTGGGCTTCTGCTGCTGGTGCTAACTCTGCTGGTGCTGTTGCTTCTGCTGGTGCTGGTGCTTCTGCTGGTGCTTACTCTGCTGGTGCTGCTCCTGGTGCTCACAATGGAGACCCCCCGACAGCTGCACTCCCCGTGGCGGAGCGTGTGGAGGACCCCCCGACACAGTTGGAGCAAGGAGAGGCCGCTGCCACCAGAGACCAAACCACCCCCACCCCAGCACCACCTCCACAGAAAGCAGGCAGAGAGGCAGACCGGAGGGCAGAGCCACAGTGTCCTGCTGGAGTCAGGGTCACCATCAAAAGCAGCGTAGATCTCGCTCTCAGCTGGTACACACTGACATACCATCCCCTAACAGAAAGCCATTCCTCACCTATGTCAATCATACCCTCATGGACATGGTCCGAATCACAGTACCAGATGATCAAGGAGAGGTCACAGGTCTTCTGCACAACCCTCCAGGCCCAGCTTAATTGCTCCGACCCAGTCCAGGTCTGCTCCTCCACTCCAGGTGATGTCACAGCCCTTCCAAGCTTTCCACAGGCCCTCACCTACCAAGGCTACGTCTACCAGGAGTTCCAGCAGCACAGGCAGCCCTTCCCAGTCCAGGCACAGGTTCATCGTATGCCACCGGTGCCACCGATGCCACTGACGCCACCGATGCCACAGATGCCACCGACCCACACAGATGCCACCAACGCACAGATGCACCGATCCTCCCCTCGCTCACCTACAGACCGACAGCCCCACTACCTCTCTCCTTCCTCCACCCACAGCCAAGCCCGGCCTCAGTACATCTGTCATCAGTACTGGGGCTGACACCCCATGGCATGGAGGAAGGGCTCTCAAAATCACGGGACTGAGCCAGCTCTCTGAGAGCTTCCTCCACACACCATCCCCTGTTGTCCTCTTGGGGCCAGGCACCCCAATGGCGCCTCAGACCAGCACTCCAGCAGCACCCCCTCCACAGCACCTGGACCCTTCACCCTGAGACTATGGGCATGCCTCAGAGTGACTGAGAAGAGTGCCAGAGACTGAGTGGCTACCTGTTGACTTTTATCTTTGCTTGGGACACTTTACTTGAGTCATTTTGGCTTTTACAGTTTGTTATTAATAAAATTTATCTTTGCTTCACACACTTGGTTCAGTTCTTTTAGGAAATAAAGTCTTGGTGGAAACTTTTAGAAATGGTTTAAGCCTTTGCATGCTTGTGGGATGGGTTAGGATAGCAGTGGGATGGGCAGGGATACCTGTGGGATGGGTAATAGCTTGTGGATGGGTAAGGATAGCAGTGAGATAGATAAACCTCCAGTGCAAGCATAGTGGGACTGTATGGTCCACCCTCCCGGTGCCACACCCATGGCCCTTTATTATCAATAACAATTTAATCATTCATCAAACATTTCAACATAAACACAACTCTTTTATTAAATGCCCTGTTCATTGTAGGCCATTCAACATACATGGCACAATCTCATCAGTGTGATGAGACAGGCTGAAGGAAGCATCCATTAAGCATCTACCATCCTGTCTTGCCACTCCACTGCTCCAGCTGGGGAGTTGCACCAGTGTCTCAGGAGGTTGCGCTGCTTCTTCCCTTCACGTGAAGCTCTGTTGGGCCTAGCACATCCTTAGTGTCTATCAGGTTTCGCCCTTGCCTCCATTCACCAGGCTCCATGTCCCCATTGCCTTGTTGGTGGTCCACGAGCCTGTTCTGCAACACTGGGTAGTGGATGCGCATGAGATTGTGCAGGATGCAGCAAGCTTCCACGATGTTCCTCACAGTCTCTGGGTGATGCTGCATGGTGGTGAGAAGTACCTGGAATCTGTTGGCCAGGATGCCAAAGGCATTCTCCACCACCCGCCTTGCCCTGGACAGCCTGTAGTTGAAGATCCTCTCTTCAGGGTGAGGCATCTGGAAGTGTAGGGCTTCATGAGGTAGGTTCTGAGGGAGAAGGCATCATCCCCACGATGAAGTAGGGCACATCTTTGGTGTCATTGGGTAGGGGGGTCTGGATCTGGAAACCCATGATGAGGTTGCGTTCCAGCCCATCCTTGAGGTGACTGGCGTTGTATACCTGGGCATCTGAAGCTGACCCATTGCTTGAAGCATCGATGTACATGAACTTGTAGTCAGCATTGACCATGGCGAAGAGGATGATGCTGAAGAAGTTCTTGTAGTTGAAATAAGTGGACCCTGAGTTGGCTGGAGCTTTGCAGGCCACGTGCTTCCCATCTATGGCTCCAACGGTGTGGGGGAAAGTTCCACTTCTGATACCACTGCTCTGCAACTTTCTTCCAGCCTTCTTCAGTGGAGGGGCACTGGAGGAGCTCCTCCAGGTATTCTTCGATGATGGCCTGCACCACTTCTCTGACCAAAATGCTGATGGTGTTGTGTGGCACCCTCCAGCCGTACTGCATGCTCCTGTACGTGGTCCCGGAGGCCAGGTGGCGCAGAGTCAGTGCCACTCTTCAGCCAGGGTCCAGGCTGGGCTGGAAGTTGGTGTTTGCCTTGGTCAACCTGGGTCTCAGCCGCTCCACAACTTTGTCAAACATGGCTGGTGGCATCCTCATGAGTTCTGGAATGCACGAGGGTCTTCGTTCCTCAGCTCCACCATCAGCTTGTTATACATTCCGTACTCGGCTCTTCTCGCGATCCATCTTCGGACCCAGACACTTCTTGGACGCCTCCTTTTCTTCCCATAGAACAGTTGAAGGAGCCTGTAGAGGGCTTCGCACTGTTGTAGAACGATGCGGCTACCAAAAGGAGTGTGCGACGATCCATGGTGGGATGACTGGATGCTGTGGAAGAGCAAGAGCAAGATCAAGGCTGAAGAGGTCTGCACAGCAGGGCTGCTGGACTGAAAGTGAGATCCAGGTGATTTCTCCCCCCTTTAATAGGAAATATCGTTTTTCCACTAGGTGTCCTTCTGCATCCTCTGGACATCCTGCAGACATCCTAAATATCAAGATACGTCCCTATACGAACGTTTTTTCTGTTTTAATGCTTTATATGCGAGCTGCATCTGCTTATATCCTTTCTACGTCTGTGCAACTAACGCTGTGTGTCCATTCCGTGTCCGTTTCGCTTCCTCCCTGGAGCGGATGCAAGTTGCGCGGATGCGCAGCGGATGCCTAGCGGATATAGCAGACCACGTAACGGATGACGACGGACGTATAACGGATGTTCCCCGTATGCATAGTGATGTTATAGTGGATGCGTTGGATACTTTATCCGCTCAAAAAGTTTTGTGCAGCTCAAAACTTTTTTGAGCGGATGAAATCTCAGTAGACGGATGCTGGACGGATAGAGAGTATGAAAAACGGACGCAGTGTGGACAGAACGGAAGCATCGCGTTAACAACGGATGGCAAGTGTTTCTCTCCATTTTATATCCTCTTTCCATCCGTTGGTGCTGTGTGACATGGGCTTTCGCAGTATCCTAAAGTCAGACCATTCTTTTTGCAGTGCCATAACTGGTGGATGATTTTTTCTCATCGGTTAATGTCATGCTGACAGGACAGTAGTATGGCCAGTAGTACAGCCTATTATAAGTGGTATACTGATGAATCAAGAGGATGCCATTCAGGATTGACCTTAAAATTAAAAATTAGCAAATGGGAACAAGATTTTTTTTATGCTAGCTTTGTTTGATGCTGATCAAGGGTGGCTAGATAGCACTTTAACTCAATAGCCACTTTAAGCACGCTTTCCAATAATGTGAGGACAGGGAGCAAAACCATTCATTAGGAACATCAGCATGGTTCTTAATTAACTAGATATAGAGATACTGTGTGTGTGTATGTCATGCAACTATCAATTAAAAAAAATAGCAATAGCAATAGCACTTAAGATTTATATATACCACTTCACAGTGCTTTATAGCCCTCTCTAAGTGGTTTTACAGAGTCACCATATTGCCCACAACAATCTGGGTCCTTACTGTACCCACCTCAGAAGGATGGTAGGCTGAGTCAACCTTGAGCCTGGTGGGATTTGAACAGCCAATAGTCAGCAGAAATGGCCTGCAGTACAGCACTCTAACCATTGCAAGATAGGTTGGTACAATCTAACCAATAAATCTACTTTTTCACGATGTGCAGCTGCCAAACTTGTCTGAATTAGGCCTTACTAACCAAAATCTCATTGTTGATTTTATAAACCTTTCTGTTTTTGCATAGTAGATTGCAATCTGATTGACTTTAGGGGTCAAATAACTGTTAAAAGTATATCCAGGGGTACTATTTATTTATTTAAATTTATATAGCAGCCCCGCTTGCCAAAATGGCATTTTGTGCAGAACACAGCTCTATTTTTTTAGTTTTTCATTCAAATAAGCTCCAAGATACATTGACCTAATAAAATACCTTTATCCTAGCCTCCTTGTGCATATATGTATGTATGCATGCACATAACTTTGCCAAAATGAGTTCCTATAAATTTTAGAAGAACAAGGAGGAATGTACAGACTGGAGGAGGGGGGGGGGAGAACTGTTCATTCATTCTCTAGACAGAAAATTCTTCTCAATTTATTTATATGAAATATTCTTGGATGGGAAGCAAACCACTGGCGGCTCATGTGGCTGATCTGGAGGTTATTTCTGTTGTGCCAAAGAAATTAATAGACTGAATAAATTATGCACCCTTCCATGGCGGGTTTTCTTAATCTTGAAACAGTTTCTCAACAAATTCAGGATGCATGGGGAGGGGACATAATTTTCACACTCAATGCGTCTACTATTTTCTATTTTCTATTGAACTGCCTGTGGAATATTCATGTATACTGAATATTTTTGTCATAATTGTTGATATTTTCAGTTAGGGATATAATTTTTATGGATCCACACAATACTACTAAATTCTTAGAACATATAATCTTAGGGATGGAAGAGACCTCAGAATCCACCCCCCTGCTCAAGGGAGGAGAACTTATTCCACCCAGTGGTTGTCCATTCTATTTTTGAAAACCTCTAGCAATGTAGCACCCACAACTCCAAGAGGCAAACTATTCCATTGATTAATTATTCTTGCTGTCAGAAAATTTGTCCTTACTTCTAGGTTGTTCTGAGAATAATCAATCCCCACTTTTCTGTTTAGCCTCCAGATCCTTCATCATATTTGTTGCTCTTCTCTGCACATTTTCTATGGCAGGGATGTCAACCTCGATTTCATTGAGGGCTGCATCAGGGCTGGGGTGGGCGTGGCCAGGGTGGGCATTGCCACTTGATGTTACTCATGTCAGGGACACCTATGGTTGCCTGAGCGCTCTCTCAGTGAAAACAGGCTCCTGAGCTCAATTTTCAGCTGGGACAGCCTCCTGCAACCCTCTGCCAGCAAAATACGGCCTTTGTGATGCTCCATTTTCAGCTGGGACGGCTTCCTGCAACCCTCTGCCAGTGAAAACAGAGGTGCATTTTCCCTGGCAGAGGCATTGCGGGCTGGTCCTTTGCTGTTTCCAGGGAGGCCCCATGGACCAGATCTAAGCCCCCCATGGGCTGGATTCAGCCCACAGGCCTCGAGTTTGACATCCCTGTTCTATGGTCTCAAATTTTTTTTGTATTGTGGTAACCAGAACTATATGCAGTATTCCAAATCTGGCCCATTAATGCAGTGTAAAGTGGCATTCTTACTTCTTATGATGTTATCTCTCTATTGTTGCAACTCTGGGCAGCACTGGCTTTTTTTGGCAGCACACTTCTGGCTCATACTTAAATAGTGATCCACTAGGACATCTAGAACTCTCTATCATAGTTACTACTATTGAGCCAAGAACCACTTATTTTATACCTACGCATTTAGTTTTTCCTGCCTAAGTGGAGGACCTTATTTTTCTCACCAGTGAACTGCATCTTGTTGGACAGGGCCCAATGCTCAGGTCTATCAAAAACTTTCTGAATCTTCAGTCTATATTCCAAAATGTTAACAATCTCCCCCCCCCCCATGCACATACATTTGGTTTCATCTGCAAATTTGATGAGTTTCCCTTCTATCTCCTCATCTAGATCATTTATGATCTTGAAGATTACTGAGTGTCAGCTTTGGAAGCCATATTGAGATCTGATGATCCCACGCTGGCACAATTGACTCTGGGAAAGTGGAAGGGGGGAATTCCTTTGGGTGTATCTAGTTAGACAAAATAAAATAAAATAAAACTGTTTTGCTGATTCATGGTCAGGGAGCGTTGTGCATAGTGAAAAGGAAGTCTTACTTTGGGACGGATGATGGGTCATGTGATGTGGTAATGGGATTAGGGGATGGATTTGTAGTTATTTACTTTTGCAAGGAAGCCTGGAACTTCAGATTTGGGATTTAGACGTACCATTTACTATCCAATTAAAAGGAACTTTTAGGGAATGTCTGTCTCAGAGTTATTAGTTGGAATGGAGGTTTGCTGGAATGCTGACACTGAGTCCAAGACAGAACCTTGAAATACCCCACTGCATGCTTCCTTCCATATAGATGTAGTTCCATTAAGGTCTACACATTGGGTGTGGTCGCTCAGCCAATTCTGGATCCATCTGGTACTGTCTACTTCACATTTTCTACCTTATTAAGAAGTAGATTGTGATCTACTTTGCCAAATGCCTTAAAGAAGTTAAGTATACTATATGCATAGCTTTTCATTGGTCCACTAATTTAATCACTTTGTCAAAGAAGAATAAAAGTTTTTCCTGGCATGATGTGCTTTTAACAAACCCATGCTGGCTTCTAGTAAATCACCTTGTTCATTGCTAGATGTTCACAAATTTTATTTATTTATTATTAAATTTAACAATAACTCCTCCACTGGCTTTCCAAGATTTTCCCATGTATTGGTGTCAAGCTACTTGGCCTATAATTTGCTGGATCCAGTTTTTCCTCTTTTTGTAGATTGGTATCATGTCAGCTCTTTTCCAGTTCTCTGGTAGTTCCCCTGTGCTACAGGAGCTTTGAAAGATTATATTCAGTGCCTCCAGGATTACATCTGCCAGCTCTTTCAGAATCCTGGGATGCAAAGCACATAGCCCAGGTGATTTTATACAGGGTAGATAAGTATTCTCTTACTATTTCCTTATCTATTTTGACTTGTGCACCTATTCTATCTCCCTCAGTGCTGCTTTTAATAGATTGGGCTATATCTTTTTGTGTGTGTAAAAAACAGATGCAAAGAAGGAATTAAGCAGTTCTTCTGTTGCCTGTTACCTTCTTTCCATCTGTTCCCATTGGTGGTCCTATCAGATTGTTGACTTTCTTCGTGGAAAGAAGGATTTTCTTGAAATTTTCTTCTTTCTCTCTTCTTATTTTAGTACAACATTGAAACTAGAGCAATATAATGGGATCCTTTAGAGTGGTAATATCTCATAATAGCTATAGAGTACGTTGTGTAATACTTATTCTGGTTTTAAAAAATTAGAGCATTCCTGGAGAGAGAAGCATGGAATTACACTTTAAGATATTTACAAGTGCATACCTACTCAGTGTGAATTCCATTTGTGAATTTTATGATGGACAGGAGGCTTTGGAGCAGTGAAATTGCACTGCCTCAAAATGTCCCATTAGCTTGCAAACACTTTGTGGGCTGAGATAGAAGCTTCTGGGGGCCTTGATCTTGCATAATTTCAGACACTCACTAGATTTTCATGCAAAAGGATGAAGGGGACAGCAATTGTGGGGAACATTAGTTATCTCAGTTGGTCAGGGAAGGCCTTGGGTGATTTTAATCAGGTGGCCTGTTCCATCACTAGACCACCCTCCTAATGGCCTTCCCTATCTTGAGATACCTCATGTGCACTTAACAATCCATGCATTCAATTAGTGAATGTGTGAACAAAAGCAGGGAGTGATCATGTTCAAGTTACATGATTCACTCTTAGGAATCCTTGGGTAACAAATGTAATTGGCAGGCTCCATTACATTCGTATCTCAAGGATTACCTGTATTCTAAAGCTATTTTTCAGGTATTTTCTACTTTGAAGCAGTAGGAAACTGAAAATTGCATGTGGTTTAAAATGAAATTCATTCTATTTTATCTGCTATTAAAATCCTGAAGAAACATAAATCTAGAAAGTATAAATTCACACACAGTTCCTATTAGATCTCAGTCCTTCCATATTTTTGTCCTGCTATTTCAACTAAAGATAATGTATTAAGATAATAGAAAAATATTATGAATATTTTTATTTTTAGATCGTATTGGTACTGATTGAGTGTTCATGAAGAATTCAAGAAGTCCTTACTGATTTTTCTTCATTTCATTTTCTTCATTTACCTTTCATGACTTGTGATGATTTAATGAACAAGAATTCTTTTAAAGCAGAATGTATGATATGAAAATAGTAATCCCAGTCAAGTTTATATTAAAGCAGAACATGCTTTAGATTTTCAAAGATTTAGTTCTATTGTGATAATCTGAAAAAATAAATACATAGTAGTTATATAAACTATGAAATGGGAGCCAGTTTGTTGTAGTGGTTAAAACATCAGGCTCAACAGCAAGAGATCTTGAGTTCTAATTCCATTTCAGGCACTGGCCTTGAGCCAGTCACTTTCTGTCATCCCAAAGAAGATAGAAATGGCAAACCATTTCTGAAAATCTTTGCCAAGAAAATTGCAGGGACTAGTCTATTCTAGAATTAACAGACATAGACATAAGCAATGATGACCATGATTTAGAAACAACTAAATATTAATATTCATATAACACAGATGAATTTCTATATCATATTTTTTTTCTTTCCATACAGATATTGGACCTTGCTATTATTCATATAAATTGCAACTGCAATCTAAATCCTTCTTTTCTAGGTTATTTTGTATCATCTGATATCAGTCTGATGGCAAAATTCCCAGGGATATTAAATTGCTGTTTAATATATTAAACAGTTTAAATATTTCCTGGAACCAAGTTAAACATAAAGGGAAGAAAATTAAGTCTATTTTCTGACAATGCAACAGAAGTCATTTCTACTTATGAATAATATGCATATTTTCTGTATACCATTGAGGCTGTAATCTATATATTGTACACATACTGAAACTAAAGTAAACCTCATTATACTTGACATATAATTTCCTTCAAAAACACTGAATTAGAAGCAAAATATCAGCTATCTGATTTTTTTGCTATCTTTTTTCTTTCTGTGAAGACATTGAAATTCATTGTATTAAACTTATTAATAATGTTGAAATATGAACTTATTAATAATGTTGAAAAATTTTGAAATATGAATATATATAATATTAATGATAATGATAACACCTGTGATTTTTCTTCTTAGTGCATCGCAATATGAGCCAAGCTTGTCAAGGAGGATGTGCAACATGTTCTGAATATAATGGATGCATGTCATGTAAACCTAGACTCTTCTTTTTTCTGAAGAGGAGTCACATGAAACAGACCGGGATGTGTTTTTCATCCTGTCCTCCTGGGTATTTTGGACAACGATCCCCAGAACGAAATGAGTGTATGAGTAAGTTGATGGAATGTTGCAACCATTGCTTTCTAAATTTTGCTTAATATTTGGAAAGTTTTGAACTTTGAAAGCACAAAAAAAATAAGCTGCTGGTTAATTGATCAGATTATAATAGCAGATATGACTGTTCATTTGAGCTCACGTCAATAAGCTTCGTGCTACATATTTGTTCTGACTTAAGTATCACTTGATTTATTCTATATCCTCACAATAAATATCATGTCTTTTTTAAGGACAGCATGATGACAACAATAAATCAAGGTTTATTTGGAATCTGAATCTAAAATACAATATTTCATAGATATTATTATTAGATTCACAGTTTGAGACTGGTGGAAACTTAATAATTCAAGTCCTAATCAATAATCTAAGAATTATTAAGTTACCAAGATTTATTATGAAAGTATGTCTAAGATTTAATATTAAATAATATTGTTATTTACATTATGAACCCCCTCTCCATTGAGGGCTGCATCAGGGCTGTGGTTGACCTCAGGGGGCCAGCTGGGCCTAGCCAACTGGGTGGGTTTGATCAGCTTGATACTGGTCCCCAAACTGCTGGTCTATTTTGCACTATAAGTAGATTGGGCCAAAGCCATACTGGCCCAATGTTTCCTCTTCACATTAGATAGACCAGGCCAAAGCGATGTGGGCCGGCTCCTTACATTTTCCAGGATGGTCCCATGAGCCAAATCCAACCACATTGCAGCCCGAATCCAGCCCATGGGCCTTGTGTTTGACACCCCTGTTCTAATGTGTATTCGGGACTCATCTTCAGTCATCCCTGCAGTTGATACTATTGCTTATAATAAATCCTAAGATATTACATGGGTTTTACAATTAATATTATGCATATATATGCGTGTGTGTGTGTGTGTGTGTGTATGTGTGTGTTTTCTTAAGTTTTCACGGGTACTTACATGTACGGTATTCAGTTTTGTTCGGGTATTTTCCCACGTCATTATAGTTGTGCTTTTAAAGTTGTAGCAACGCTTCGGCAGAATCTCATCTGCCATCATCAGTCATTTTGTATGTGTCTCTGTATTGTGAACACAATACAAAAGCCTTCGATAAATGCAGATGAAGATTCTGCCAGCAAACTCGACTCGTTCGCTACAACGTTTAACAGCGACAACTTATGAATACAGGAAAATTACTCGAATTATAAAGCTTACAGTGTTTGCTGTTGCAGCTTCATTCGTGGGCTATTATCCCATCGTCATTGTAGTTGTGCTTTAAGATGTCTTTAGATCATAGATTTTGCAAGAATCTTCATTCTGCTCTCATCAGGCTTCGTATTGCCTCCTCTACCAGCACGAAACACATGTACAGAAGCCGATTGATGTCAATGAGATTCTTGCCGAAACTGTTTGCTACAACTTTAAACAGCACAACTACATGACGTGGCGTAATACACCGAAGGAAAGCTAAACAGCCAAATGTTACAGTAACCCGCGAGAGCTTTAAAAAAAAAAGTTAGATAGTAATGTATGTATGTATGTGTGTGTGTGATGTATATTTATTATATTTATTATAATATATGTGTGTGTGTGTGTTGATAATTTCTGTACTTCTGTGTGTGTGTGTGTGTGTGCCATGTTTAGCCTCCTTCGGGTATTATCCCACGTCATTTAGTTTCTGTTAAAGTTGTAGCTCATGTAGTTCTGTAAAGTTGTAGCAACGTTTCAGCAAATCTCATTCTGCCATTCAATCAGGTTCTGTATGGAAGTGTGTCTCACAGTTCCTCTGTTTCAAAAATTTGAGACACACTGTTTCAGAACTGCTTGAGACACACTTCCATAGAGAAGCGACTTGATGATGGATAGGATTTGAAATTCGGCTGAAACGTTGCTAAACAACTTTAACAGAACTACAATGTAAGCTACACTTTAACAGTAACACAATGACGTGGTACCTGTGATACATAACTCCTCCGAGGAAGTACCCGAAGGAAGCTAAACAGCACAAATGTAAGTACCCGTGAGAGCTTAAAAAAACAAATATATATATATGTATATATATAGTTTACAAATATATACAATTTATATAACAATTTCACAAATGTGAAGCCCTTCTTAAATTTGTCATTCTTGCATAGGATCTTCTTTCCAAAGAATAAAATTCACCCATCTCATCTTCCTCGTATTTATTCACATCATTTTTTCTTCCTCTTTCTTTCTTTCTTTCTTTCTTTCTTTCTTTCTTTCTTTCTTTCTTTCTTTCTTTCTTTCTCTCCTTCCTTCCTTCCTCCCATTCATTCATCACATTTCTGTGCCACTCATCACCCCAAGGGTCTCTGGGAGGTTTACAGTAAGCACATGTCTGTTCTTCCTCAAATTAAAATAATGTACGGAACATCATCCTTATAATTTTACAGGAAAGTTCACTTTAAAAATGTCAAAAATTAATATATATAATCTAAACCCTGATTTTCTCAGATATATTAGGATAATGTACACTTCCAGATGTTTGATCACTCAATTATGTCTTTATGCTCCCAGTTTTAAAAAGAAGCTAGTTGATTAGGTGTCATAAAATTTTATTAAAAGCATAATTTGATTTTTCACTACCAAAGACTATCACCATTTTCCTCCTACAATGATCCATGTTGCAGAAACAATGTCTCATAGTCATTTTCTATGTAAATTGGATGCATTATCGAATATGACCAGGAAGTGATTGGTTATTTCTTGTACTTCAGAATGTAAAGCTGATTGTGAAGCCTGCTTTAATCAAAATTTCTGTACGAAATGTAAAAATGGATTTTACTTACACCTTGGAAAGTGCCTTGAAAACTGCCCTGACTGGCTGGAACCGAACAATCACACTATGGAATGCAATGATATTGGTAAATAAATTGTTTATGCGAATAACTTTATCCAGTAAACAATTCTAGGTGAATACTGTTTTACTACTGTTAGCTCTCTGTAAAGGCATGCAGCTTAACGTTAACAGAAAAGAGCCTCACACAGTTTATTTTATGAAATAAAAGATGTTCCTCTTTATATTTTAGAATTTTGAATTTCAGAGGGATTAAAGTAGGAGTAAAGTGAAAGAACCACTGAAAACTACTATTGAACTACTGAAAACTATTGAATACTACAAGTATTATTTGCCCAAAAGGTTCTGCTCCAGCTTTCTCCTTACCCATGCGAGGAGTGGTTTTGTATATAATATTTTTTTTATTATTTTCAGCCCAGAATTTTATGGTACAGGACCATCTTTAGCTGAATTAAGAGGCCTCTTTGCTGATTGCAATGGAATGATATAGTCATCATCACATTATTTTGTTATTCATCCTATTTATTGTACTGCTTTTTCACTGTCCAGTATATAGAAAAGTTCCAGAAATCATAATGCAATTTCTTACAAGACAATGAAATTTTCTTTAGCTCATAAGATCCTTTGTTGTGATAAGACAGATTTTATATTTCTCCAGTGATTGTTGGGTGATGCTATAAAGAGTCTGCATGTCACCAGTGGGAAAATGAGCTTTGAACAAATAAGAACTGCAGCCATATTTGAGCAAATGAAAACAGCCCTTGGCTCTTCAGAAAGAGTAATTTAAGATGATGAAAATTTATATAGAGACTTTTTCTATATTTAATTTACAGACTAAATATCTGGTGTGCATTGAGAAGGGTGTATCTCATTGGCTATTGACCCATATTTATTGATGTCATGTTTTTGTTACAGTTCATTGTAAAATTAATGAATGGAGCCAGTGGAGTCCTTGCACAAAGAATGGAAAAGCATGTGGTTTCAAAAGGGGAAATGAAACAAGGGTCAGAGAAATCCTACAGCTTCCTTCAACAAAGGGCAAATTATGCCCACATACAAGTGAAACAAGAACATGTGTTGTACAAAAAAAGAATTGCCAGAAAGGAGGAAAAGGTACTTCAGATTATTATTGTCAAATAGTTTTATCTAATGAAAATCAATTCCACATAATGTTTATTTCACCAACATTTTTGTTAGGCCTTAATTGTAGTTTTGCTTTGATTAAAAAAAAATGACATGTGTTGATATTGTTCATTTATAGCCTTTGCCTCTTCCAGCAAGCAAAAATAGTTTTTGTGTTTGCCATCAATTTTACTTCATTACTTACAGTAATTCAGCTATATGAAGTTATGTGATATGCCTATGTATCTGCTTACAATTAATATGTTTTTGTTAAATACTATTGGAAAACATGATGCGATCAAGCTATAAAATACCATTTCTCACTTGGCAATTGCTATAAGAGGAAGCAGATGTTCAGGATAATTCCAGGGTTAATTTTAAAGCAGTCAGTGCCTTCCAGGAGACAGACTGTATTCATGGAAGGGCCTCTGTATACATGTAGCAACTCTTTCTGATATACAGTGCCACATTGTATTTCACTGGGTGATAGAAGGCCTGTCAAACTGGCGACCTGCAGGCCAAATATGGCCTGCACAGGCCACCACCCACCCCAGTTCTGCAAAGGCAAAAAGTATTGCAATATGTCATGACATGGCCTTCAATGCAAGCAGATTTGACACCCCGGTGTATAGCATAGGACAATTTTTTTTACTATTGACTAGTATTGACAATTACAGGTCGTCCTCGACTTTTTATCATAATTGAGAAGAGAATTTCTGTTGCTAAGGAAGGCAGTTTTTAAGTGAGTCATGCCAAATTTAATTCATTCATTCATTCATTCATTCATTTTGCTGTTAAGCAAATTTCTGTGGTTTTTAAGTAAATCCAGCCTCCCCCGTTGACTTTACTTGTCATAAATTGGCTGGGAAGGTCACAAATGGTTATGATGTATCCCCAAAACCTACAACTGTTGTAAACACATTGCCATTTACACAAATTTTGACAACATGACTATGGGAATGCTATGACAGTCAGAAATGAGGACCAGCTGTCAACTTTTCAATGTGATTATAACTTCAAACAGTCACGAAATAATGTTTGTAAGTTGAGTATACCTGTTAGGTCACCATCTCTGAGAAATAGATTCTTAATAATTAGTCATATGCTCAGAAGTTGTATTTGGAATATTTGGATCTCGTGGGTTGTAATTTGAATCCAACTACTTTTCTCTGAAATAATATAATTGCTTGCTGACTACTTTTGCATGTCAACCAAAAAATAAACAAGTGCAAATCAGAAAGTGGATCACTATTGTCTTCTGCCATTCGCCACAAATTCTTATGCACAGCAGAAAGTTTGAGCGTGGGTATCATAAATTAAATATATTTCTTATTTTGAATAATCTCTGACCTAAGTCTCTAGTCTAAGTTGAAGAAGATACTTCTTTGCTAAAGGTTGAAAAGGGAGAGAATTTTATTTTTAGACTCACTCTGCCATTTCATTGAATCTAACAAGATTTCTCTAAACTCAATATTTAATATGCACCACATGAGGCTTCACTATATTTCCCACAAACACAGTGTGAAATTGCAGTATCGAATGTACCAAGTGTGTACAGGTGTAATAGAATGATAGTAATAAAGAAAAGGCTATCTTTTCAAAAGGTATTATTTCTGATTTTATTGCTCAGAAACTAAAATACCCCCAGGAACATATGAAAACTATTAATTCATTTATTATGATATAGCAAAATTCTTAAATGACAGCGCAGATATAAATAGAATAGAAAACATCCAATTAACCTTCTGCCATTTGTAAAGCCAGGACTGAGAGTGGAAAGAAGTAACAGTATTTTATATTCTTCTGAAATTCTGCCTGCATTTTTCAATTTCTATGGGTATTCCTCAGACTACGATGGTCAAGAATTTTAGTTTGGAACTATAGAAGGGGACTAAAGGAGCTTTTAATCTGCATCTTCATTAAAGGCCCTGTCCCACTGCACTTACGGATGCAAAGAGGATGTAAAACGTTAAAAAAAGCTTGCCATCCGTTGGAAAACAAAACACTATGCATCTGTTGTGTACTCATTGCATACGTATTTCATATGCTCTAGCCATTGAGCATACCTCCACTGCCGATTTCATCCACGCAAGAAGTTTTGAGCTGCACAAAACTTTGTGAATGGATGAACTTCCGCCGTGTACGATGTAAAATCCACGATATACGAGCACAAACGTTCTATGTCCGTTTATCATCTGTTAAACGTCCGCTGTAATCCTCTCTGCATCCTCTGGCATCCTCGCAACTCACATCCCTGCAGCTGAAAACAGAAAAGGGAGGAAACAAAAGGTACACGGAACGTCTTACACAGCGATTTAGTCAGCACGGAAATAGAAAGGATGCGCACGGTGAACGGTTTGCATCCAATATACATCCGCGCGGCATCCCCTTTCTTTTCCTTTAGGCATACGTGATGCATCCGCTTCATCCACTATGTGTCCACTTCGAAATCTCCCTGCTGGAACCCCTTTGGAGGTGTCATCCGCTTGCCATCCGCCTAGGCTTCCTATGAACATCGCGTTTAACATCCCCCGCTACATACTACCCACGTCCATTCTTTTCCTTCTTTTCCGTTCTGTTTATGCTCAAATTTCACCACTTTTTGGAGCGGATGACAACAGATGTGAGCCCACCGCGCATCCGAAATTTTTGCTCGTCCATTGTGTCCTTTATGCATACGCTTTGCGTCGTCTCAGCCAGTGGGCACAGGGCCTTCACCAGACACGAGGCACTTCACCTTCACACCCAACAGCAAAAAGATTAGGCAATAATTTCTGTATTTTATCATGTATACATTCATATAATTAGTATATGGTGAAGTACAGTAATACAACAAAGGCACTTTATTTTGTATAGAATCCAGTAGAATGTCCTTTGGTGAATTTCTAGAACAATCTTGAATTAAATTCCAATAGCCCAACCATTCATTAATGATAACTGTGTTTCTTCATAATGACAATGTGATATAATATAAACAAATTTTAAATTATTAATATATTTGGTAATTTTATTTGCATCTAGTCAGATACCACCCAGACATCATTAAAATGTAACACAAAGAAAAATAAGCTACTCATATAGTGGGTTTTTTTTTTTTTAAACAATGAATGCGTAATTCATTTCTGTTCAGTTTTGTCTATTTATAATAATAGAATTTTCTAGTAGCAATTAAGATTTGAAGACACGTTGTGAGGTCCATTAAAAGGAAAAATAGCTGGAAGTCTTAAAAAGTAGCTTGCTCACTGTACTTAGCTTTTATTGTTTCATGCTTATTTGTTAATAAGCTATTAATTGCATTGTCACCTTTATGATAACACATTGTTAAATCATGATCATAGTCCTGGGTTTTGGCTTGAAAAAATCTGCTGCTGTTAGCCAGTTTGAAATCATGTTTTTGTTATATTATAGTGATTGCAACAGCAACTTAGTGTGATGTACAAATAAGGTTGCATAGTTTCTTTTCAGATTCTTGGCTTGTTTCTGGTTGGATTTATGCCTTATCCACTTAATCAGAAGAGCAAGGGGGAAAAAAAACCTCTCATGAACAAAATATTAAAAATAAAATAGGAATTAGCCAAACAAGTCCCAAAACAGACTTATCCTTTAATTCTGGATTCCTCAAATAATGTCTACATAAAAGTTAACTTGAGTAACCTATGAACTTATCTCAGCAGTTTCTGCAATTTTTGCAATTTTTGTCCCTTGAAATATTCCACTGTAAACTCCACCCTTTTGGGAGCAGGTTTCATCATGATGCATGTAGATAAGGGGCCACCATCACTCTGACCCTATCACTCTGATCCCATGTTCACTGCTGACTCAGCCTATAAACAAGGACCTATACGCCATGCACCTGACATGGCATATAGTGCTATAGTGGGAATACTACAAGTGGGAAAGAGTTTATTTTGCCCAGAGCTCTATGCATCTTTCATAACCCTTGGAGTAATGGCAATATTGTACTTTGCAATCGAGAATAAGGCTGTTAACCCTTTTAGATAATATTATATTTATAGATAGGAAGATAAAATATTTCACTCCCAGAAAATAAATATAACACGCTGAAATAAATAAGAAAGCAAATAAATAAAATATCTTAGGGATTCTGCAGATGGAGCATATTGTTCCTGCATAATTTTCTTGCAGCAGCCTATGAATGATATCAGTATGGTTACGGTTAATGCTCTTTCTTTATAGGCTGCAGAGGATTTAAAATTAACATGATAATAATTGTTGTAACTCAATGTTGACATTTTTACCTACACTGCTGGGTCATCATAACTTGGAACTGCAACTGTAATTCTACTACTATAAATGATTCATTAAGTATTGGGCTTTTAATTGCTTATTTTCTGCCAACAAATCCTCTTAATGCATGTTTTTTCCTTTCTCTTGCAAGGAATGTAGCATATTTCTGCTTCATATGAACCACTTTAAAGTAGGTTGAGAGTTCCCAATATAAAAACATTTAGCTGAATTGGCATTATCAATGTGACTAAAATGCAACAGAAGGGAACAAAAAGAAATAAAAATTATGTTATTGTTCTGGACATCTGGACACATGATATATTATTAACTATAATTTTAATCTGCCCAATAACCCAGGTTTCAGGGACTAATTACATTTTTAAACTCATAAAAAGCAAATGAATGAATAAATAGCCCAGGAAATGTAGTAGATAAAATAAAATCCATTATTCTAGTGGTCACTTAGGATCAAATTAAATATCCATTTATAGAAATGCCTCAGGATGAGGCAAACTACCTTATGTGATATTAGTTGCATGAATGTAATGAATTTTAAGTTTATACAATGTAAATAGCAACCCTGAAGAGACTTCAGCATTGATGAAATTGCATAGATGGAAAAGGTGATTAGACAAAAACTGCTTCTCCTCAAATGCTTTTTGCATTAACTGTTTCAGGCTGCCAGTCTGTCTTAATACAATTGAGTCAGAATATTCATCCTTCTGTCTAATGTAATTTTCTTACCCAGTAATCATCCATGACAGCAATTTTGCTACAGATTAAATTTACATTATTTCTATATCAAAATTGGTCCTTTAGTTTCCTGCTTCTTTGAAATGCTTCCTGTTTTGCTATCTTTTTCTCAGGGAGCTTGAGAATTTCTTTCACATTTCTTTGATATTATTGATATTTTATTTATTTTTTTGCTATTGCCACAAAGTAGATATTTGTCTACTACTCTGTAGGCACTCTACTCTGGAGAGGAGTTCCAGGCAGAGAGTTTTGCTTGATATCTTTCTTCGTGGGCTTCTTTGAAGTGTGCCAGAGTATATTGACTACTGGAGAGATGATTGTACACTGATGGAACCTCAGAACTATCTTTTAACCATTTAATCTATCAGAATTCCACTAACATTTCTCTTGCATTTCTTAATATATTTATCCAAGTCCATCTGTACTTGAGATCAAGAAAACTTTTCCAAATCCAGGAAAGTCCTCAGATTCTGCACAAATTTCTGTTTGAACATTGACAAAAAGTAATTGCCTTCAGAGCATATTTGGTCATGTACTACGTTAATACTTTCTGTATGTTTGTCCTTCCTTTCCCTCATTCTTAAGATGGGCAAAAATGTAACTGAGACATCTGCTGTATTTTATGTTCACAGTTACTTGCCAATTGTGTAGAATATACTGCAAGTAAACAATTTATTTAAATATATATTGAATATGTTGAGACTTGCCTGAGGGCCTGCTTGTCCTCCTTCCCGGCAGCAGAGCTCTCACCAAGGCAGCGAGCGCCTCCCCGCCGGACCCTCTGCTCATCCCGCCAGGGCCATGCCAGAGCCGAGCGGGCTGGGCAGAGCTGGGAAAGCGAGCCGCAGGTGCGTGCATGTCTCCTCCTGCCCCTCGTTCCCAAATCTCGCCCAGGCGAGCAGCGCTTCACTTGCTGTGCAAAGCCGCGGCTTCCTCACCTCTCAGCAAGCAGAAGGAACTGGCTGCAGCCTCCTCCTCCTCAGCCGCAGGGCAGACCTTGCAGAGAGAGAGAGGGGAGGGGAGAGATCTTCTCGGGCGAGCGCCTTCCCTTGGAACGTGGCAACGGGAGCACCTGAAGCCAAGTGTCTCCTCAGGGCTCCGGTTGCAGGGAGGAGCCCTGACTGGCCGCATGTGGCTGCGCCAAACGCCGTGGCACAAAACGGCCTAGCCGTTTTTTCGGGGGTCAAAAAAATACAAGGCCCAGCCTTATAATGTGAGAAACACGGTATTTAGTTATATAATTTAAGTTTAGCAATTAACTATAGAATAAATACTTTTAAACTGCTTACCAAGTCAGAGTACATAGTTTGATTTTTTTTGTATTTATGGTTCTTATTAATTTATCATTATTTTATCTTAAATAATTTTATCCTTAATTATAAAAATACTTTTTTTCTTCAAACATTAGTAACTTAATTAAGTTGAATTAATTAAAACAAGTAAGCAATAAGAAACTAAATGTTCCATAATAAGGAATTGGAATGTTATGCATATTTTTGTATAATAATGAACAGAATGTGCATAACTTCACATGAAGGTTCTAATTTGTAAATAGATTGTATGCACACAACTTTGTGCATTTTTCCAATACACTTATTCTGAATCACTTAAGCATAATATATAGAGGCATGCCCAATCATTAACATTTTATTAGTGGAGCAGTTTTGAAGTTGTTTCATATCCTTACTGTTAAATACAGGTAGTTGTCAACTTACAACAGTTTATTTCGTGACCCTTCAAAGTTACAATGGCACTGAAAAAAGTGACCTAGAACTTATGATTGTTGCAGCATTTCCACCCCCCATGGTCACATGATCAATATTAAGATGCTTGGCCACTGACTCATATTTATGACAGTTGCAATGTCTTGGGGTTATGTGATCCCTTTTGCGACCTTCTGACAAGCAAAGTTAAGGGGGAAACCAAATTCACTTAACAACCATGTTACTAACATAACTATGATGATTTACTTAACAATGGTGGCAAGGAAGGTTGTAAAATGGGGCAAAACTCACTTAACAAATGTTTCATTTAATAACATAAATTTTGGGCTCAATTGTTCTTGTAATTCAAGGACTTTCTGTACTGTCAGTACAGCTGTTTAATTTTTGGGTGATTCCATTGAAGTGACTTAAAACTAGCATCAACCAGCACTGAAAATGCTTAATACAAATAGCTTTTTGAATTGAACTTTGAAAACTTATGATTTCTTCATGTGTGAAAAGATGCCAATGAAAAACAGGACCAAAAAAAAGGGGATAGTATGATGTCTTACACTAGTGTAACAAAGTAGCATCAGTACATGATTAGATGGATGGAAATGTCTTTGGTTAATACTGTATTTTAGTGTTTGAGTATTGGAAATGTTGTTAGTGGAAGAGAAAGGATGGGCAGGGAGGAAAAGAAAAACAAATAATATATAAGCACCTCAGTTAAGCTCAGCCAAAGTATGAAGAACACGTGGAGGAATAGACATTTTAAATATAATGATGGCACAATTTAAGACGGGTTAATTATTTTTCCATGAAATACTTCCATGCATAGAAACTCAATTAGACCATTGTTAACCACCAAGTTCAGGAAAGTTTATTTATTACTCTGTTATTAACCAGGACTTTATGGGAATCTTTGAAAGTGGTATTGAGCCATTGGCATTGAATTCCTACTGCTTATTCCAAGTATCACCTTCGGTATAGTAAAGGAAAACTGGCGAAGTATGGTCAGTTCCATTCATTAGGAAGTGGCTTAGAAAGTGTCCAAGTCAGCGAAGGCATCGGAAAAACTATTCACATCAGGTCCAAAAGTCTGTTATATTATCTAGTCTAGACTCCTACCTTATATAAACCACATTTATCAAATTGTCGTGACATTACTAACAGTCAACTCAAACACAGTTAAGCAATTAGGATACAATAAATTGCAATTTAGTATTTCCTTTGTATGAGCTTTAAGGCTGAATTAATAGAGAACAAATCTTCATCTTATACTATATAGTGGTAAAGTTGTTATAGATTCCTTGTAAAAAAAAGATTTAGTAGGTCTCATTTGTTTACAGTATTTACAACCTTTATTCCTGTTGATTGGACACAAAATGTTAAAGGCGAATATATGTGTTCCAGGATAATGTTGCAGGATCTAATCTGGGTCGGTCACCGGGACCAGAGGTTTTGTCTTCCGAGCTTTCAGGCTCGTTCTGGAGCTCATCCTCAGGGAACTTTTTTCTGGCAGAATGTGTGCTTTGGACAGTTCTGTGTATATTGTGCCTTGGGAGATACTTCCAATGTAATCTACCAGATCCTCTGCATGGATTGCTCTTGTGACTATATAGGACAGATGGGGAGGAAGCTAACTATCAAATTGCAAGAACACAGTTGAGTGGTTGGATGAGGAGATCTAAACTCATTGGTAGTCTCACACTGCAATAAACAAGGACATATATTTAATTTTGGAGTTAAGATTGTTGGACGAACAAGCACAAAAATATCCAGGGACATGATTAAAGCCTGAGTAACAGGGCCCTCGTCAATCAACAGGACTCTTGATTTACCCCCAGTGTCAACTTGTAAAGCATTCCTTTGCCTGTTTTAGAGTTGCCATAAACAGGGGTGGGGAGGAAATCTGAAGGAGCAGGGTGGTAATCTAAAACCAGAAGTACATTCCACACTTATCTCACAAAGATTGTAACTAAGCTACCAAATCTTCTGCCCACAAAAATCCTTAATTGGAGAATGTGATTGATGACACCCAGCCTGTGTGTGCTTCATTGGAGAATCTGATTTATGATACACCCAGGGGGGAGAGAGGAAACAGGGTCACAGGGGACTGTAAAGTAGGTATGCCAGAGTTGGCTTCATACAGGCTAATGCCAGACATGTTGCTCCTAATAAATCTTCTGGTTCATGATTTAATTAGGGCAATCACCAGAATCCTGACATCCTGCATATCAAGTACATAGGAGATGAGGACTTGGCAGCACAAGGAAACAATAGTCAATGACTTAATACCCAGCCATCAGAACCCCAATCTATATCTAAAAAGCGACACACCACACAGGCACCATATAAATACCACACAAAGAATAACCCAAAATACACACACTCTACCAGAGAGAAGTTTCCTGAGGATGGACTCCAGCACAAGTCCAAAAGCTCAAAAGTCAACACCTCTGATCCTGGTAACCAATCCAGAGTGCTCCTGCAAGAAAATATTAAAATTAAACATAAAACCATGAGACAATGATGCAAAAACCATGCAGCAAATGATTAATTTGGCATTAAAACTGGAAAATAACAAAGGATTAAGGTATTTATATATAACCCAATTTTATAATACATCAAATTTAAATCAGAAGAAAAATCAGCCAGTCTTATCTACACATGAATTCCAATTTTGCAGCTCATAGGGAGGGATTCAGCTCCAAGTGGTGCATAAAAGTATATTTCAAAAGATAGAGAGAGAGATTTTTATGAACAATTTTACGTTTAATAGGTATTAACTGACATGTGTTTCAGACATGTTTGAAATTGAAAAAATATGTTTCTACATAACACATGCTATTTGGACTATTTGTGTGTATCCCTATAGCAACTAACAACAGCACATTCAGTTGCATCCAGTAAAACATTTATTCAAGGCAAATTGAGACTGGAGACTTATTAAGAAATAGTTACTCCACAGCAGTTGTTTAAGTATATTATTACATTACTGGTAACCAAACTGCACTTATAAATGCAGAAGAATTGTATCATATATTAGCGTTTTAAGTACAAAGATATATTGTAACTGGCCCTGTTTCCATAAGATGCTTAACTCGCTCAGTCATTAAACCAGTCAAATTGCATCACTGATGATTCTGGCAGTGCGCAGTAAATACTGTTAACCAACTGAGTACTTTTTTGAGAATATTGCGATCTCATCCGCTTTCTTCAGATGGCATCAGATATCTAAACACAGTCACCAAAGAAGCATTGGTCAACTCTTGAAAATTAGCTCCATCAAATGGAACAATGCCAGTACCTACATTGCAATTAGATAATCTAATTTGGCATGTTACTATAGGTAGTAAATGGGGCTAAATTCAATCTCCTGGAAACTTAGCTGATGGTGTTTCTTATTTCTTTTTTGGTGTTCTCATATCATACATAAAGTTGCTGCTCTCCACTTACCAGTGGTGGGATTCAAATTATTTTACTACCAGTTCTGTGGGTGTGGCTTGGTGGGCATGGCAGGGTACAGATACTGTAAAATCTCTAGTCAAAGGTGGTGTTTGCCAGTTCTCCGAACTACTCAAATTTTCCGCTACTGGTTCTCCAGAGCTGGTCAGGACCTGCTGAATACCACCTCTGCCACTTACCCAATTGCAAGTATGTGGGAATAGTGCTGTTGGTTCCAGAATAATTTAGGAATTTAACTCATTAATTTATAAAATGAACAGTTGATTAGAAATGTGCATCAAATAATAAATACTAGTGAGTGATCCAAATGCTAGAACATTGAAATATGGATAATGGCTTACCTACAATTTATTATAATTTCATCATATAATTAGGGTTACCAGATCTGGGCTGCAAAACTCCAGATAGGTACTAGATGGAAACAAAGATTTAGAGTATTTTGTGTCTGCTGCCATCCAGAGATTGTTTAGATCTTCACAGCCAGATAGAACAGTCCAAACATTGGGCACACTATTTATGAATTTTCATAAATATTTCTATTTATTTATTATATTGCATTGAGCTACTACCTGTTTTAAAAATTCTATTTCTCACACATATTTTGCACAAATTCTGTGAGGTAAATTAGGCTGAAAGATCATGAGATGAGATGAAGACATTGAAGACAGTCTGAATCTAGAATAACTATGTTACCCTGCTCCATTCCTTCATGATTAATTTGGCTCTGTTTTAAATTAAATTAAAATTAAATTAGCTCCACTTTACAAATTTTAGATGGACAGCTCTAATCTGTTCCATCAAACTTTTAATGGTATAAGATCCTGTTTTATTTTCTAACTGCAACTTTGATTTTGGACTTTATTGAAGTGAATGGTTCTGTTTCTTTTTATTGTTATGATATTAAACAAATTGTACTTTTATTGTATATTTGCAGTGTCGCATAGACAGAAAGTGATTCTTGATAATTAAATAGAGAAATCAGCATAATTAGGCATTTATATTTTAAATATAAATTAGACTAGATTTACCCTTGATCTTAAAAAGCCTATGTATCACACACAAAAATTCTAAAAAGAGTTGGTATATCTAAAACACATTGCATTTATTAGTGAGGAATCACAGAGACACAAGTACTGTAGGCTATATGAAGAAATACTTGTGTGTTTTGAATCTCTGAACAAATCATTAGTATGCTAATCCATAATAGGCTTTGAGGACAGAATTATTTGGAATCCAATACACTATGAAATGTGTAAGGTGGCTGTTTATGGTTTCCTGCATGCCTAATAGTACTCACAGTTTTAGGAAGAAAAAAAAGGAGGATATCGGACAGTAGAATTTTATTTGTAGTGTATATTGTAAGACAAAGCTGAATACTCAAATCCAAGCAGAATGAATTACTATAGTTTAGATTCCCATGAAATAACTGTTGTGGCTTTTCTTTGCATGATTTCTACTTATCATTTTTTCATAATGATTATACTGATCTTATTTCTAGCAATTCTGCTTTTTAGGCTAGAACAAGACATGTTATCCTAAAGTTTAAATTCTCTACCATCACTTTAGTGCACAGGATATCATTGGAATTAACATTTGACATACAGTATATCAAAATAACTGGAATAAGTAATATTCAACTAATCATGGTAAAAACTATATATCCCATTTAGTCTTAAACAATAAATGGTGCCATTCCATTGCCTCAGTGCTTGGATTTAGCATTTTGTGGCACAGCAGCAGTAACAGCAATAGCAGCAGTAATAGCAGCAGCAGTAGTAGCAAAAAAAAAAGTTTGAAATGCCTGTTTCAGGCTGTTCACAATATAAATCCTACAGGCTTCGCAGCACAACTGGGGAAGGCCCTGAAAAGAGAACAGTAAACATTGCTGTCAAATGCTCCTCTGTGCACCAGGCAAAGTTGTGGACTTTGCCAGGTGCCAAATTGTGCTCTACATGGCTTATTATATCTTTTTGTTGCCTTTCTTCTTTTTCGTTTTGTTTATAATAAAAATGTGGCTGCACTTTCTTTAAAAGTGGTGGGTTTTTTAAAAATATAATGGTGTTCTTCATTTTTCATTATGTGTCTTACTGAGGGTATTTTTGTGTTGCTCATACATGAAAAAGGAGGGGACTCAGTATTGTATATTTGTTATATGTCAGGGTATACGGCCTGGTGCAAATGTAGACATTATTACACATTAAATATCAATATAGCACATTTAACCAATGCAAAGAACTGTGACTGGATATCCATGCATCTGCTTTATCTGACTAGTCAGTGTTAATTTTCAATGAAAAAAGTCTACATTTTTAATCTCTGAGCCCTGTTATCTTTGAAGAGTAAGCCAACTGAACCCAAGGAAGTGGACAGAGTTCTCATGGCTGTGAGCTTGGCTATCTATGTTCTGCGTTCCTGCTTGGATAAGGCCTCTCAGGAGGTAGCATGTAGTTGAGACCAGCCACTGGTTAATGCTTTGGTGTGGGAAGCATTGGTATCACCTGCCTAGAACGAAGCAGTGGGCCATTCAATTCTCAAGAGGCCATCCTTGAACCCAACAGTGTTAGATACCATTTGTCTGGTTTCTCCAACCTTCCTTTTTAAGGAAAAGTTAGGGTGGCTGACTCTCAGCTACAGAGGGACCTTGTTGTACATGGTCACTTGTGCCTTGGTTATTTCTTAGTTGGATTACTGCAATGCAGTCTCTGTTGGGCTGCTTGTGAAGACAACTGAAAGTTCCAATTAGTACAGAATCAGCAACACACAAAGTGAAGGATATTTCTAGGCTTACCCACCTGGCTCCTAGTTTCTTTCTGGGTGGGATTCAAGGAGCTGATTATTACTTTCTTTAAAGCTCTATATGACATGGGACCAGGTTATTTGCATGATTGCTTCTCCCTAAGGACATCTGCCCAACTTCCAGATCAAATACAATCAGCATGATCCTCGTCCTTTCCCTTAAATGTTGCCATGTTATGGAATTCAGAAAGTGTGCCTTTTCTGAGGCAGCCCCTGCCCTCTGTAATATTCCCCCCCCCAAAAAAAAAGTTGACTGGCTCCCTCCCTTTTAATCTTCCAAAAAGCAATCAAGACCTGGCTTTTTCTCCAAGTGCTGGGAAAGGGGGAATTAAGTTTAGTTATGGCAACTGGGTTTTTTTGGTTTTATTATATTTTGATTTTAATATTTTTATTATATATAGATGTGGCTTTATCTTTAACCATGATTTTATAGGATACATTTTGTTTTCCATATCTATGTTGGACATTAGAAAATAGTCTTCTCTTGATAAAGAAGAAATAGGTTTTCTATCTTTTTTCCCACATAAAGTTTAACTTATTTTCCCAACTCAGATGGGGTCACGTGCTTTGAAAATGCTATGGTCACAGTAGCTTGTCTATATCTAATATGTTAGTTTGCTAGACAATGCATGCATTATTCGTCTAGCCCAAAAAAATTATTGTCAGACTTTGGGGGGATGATATTAGACTTTATATCTCCTATTTCTTAACATCTTACAATTATGGAAACAAAAGTGTTACTGGCATAAGAGAAACCTGTATTACACTACAAATTATTTGAAATATGTGTAATTTATTGGAGAGGGATAAAACTACTTTGAATTTTTAAGCAATTTTTTAAAAGAAACAGTTTGAATTAAAATCATTTAAACATGAAATCAAATAATTTCATTTGGCTGCTCTCTTACTATAATATTGTATTTGAAATAATTTAGATATGTGGGATAGGAGCATCTGTACCTTATCATGTATAACTTTTCCTGATTATTTCTTGAAATGCAGACTAAACATGCGATTCTGACATAAGGCAGCATCACATTTGTATTCCTAGTTTACTCAAACATCTTTGCCAGCTAAACTAATGTCTCATAAAGAACAACTATAACCTCAAGGGAATCTTGTAGGAGGCACTAAATTGTAGAAGGCCAAAAAGAAGTTACAACTATTTATACCAAAATTCCTGATCCTAAGTCATACTATATACATATATCATCCCTATCTTATATTATATACAAGACATATATATGCACAGATTGTTTAAGCAGCAAATCCCACTATTATATTTTAGAACTTTTCAAAATTCCATCATGTTTAATATAAGTTTCAAGAGTATTGACCAAATAAGTATTGCTTTTCTGCATAAACAACAGCTTGATTACAAGTTCATGTTTTATAAATGGGTGGCTACATGTGCAAAGACAATCTTACTTGCAGAGACATTGTGTTAAAGGTTAGGAATTGCATACCTACTAACAAGCATTTTGGAGATGACTGCACACAAAACTGGGAAATCTGGTTTTCAAACTCTACATGAACATGAAAGTTATTGGCTGCCATTGACTCAATCCCCTCACCTTGATCTCCCTTGTATCATTAATGTGATAATATCATGCAATTAATACTCAGAACTGCAATATCAAAAAAAAAAACCCTATCATTTGGAAAATATAGATTCTACTTCCTGTACCTGTGGGACTGTTCTAATAAAAACACTCCCATCATGATAACATTTCTCAAAAGCAGCGAGTTTGACATTTGCTCTTCAATAAAAGCACAAATCTCCATACACTTAAAACATAAGAAGCTAGAACTATTTGTTGACAAAGGAAATTAAAAGGTCTGAACAAATACCTTGTAATAGGAGGGATGGAATCCTTAAATTTTGTTTTGGTCAGGATCTGTAAAGTTCAGCCTCAAGGTATTTGAAATTTGACCTGTCTCCAAAAAATTGGTCATGCTTGGTCATAATTCTGCATTGATGGAATGTAAGTGGTTTGAAGTGATCTGTGGGTAATCAAGAATTATATCAGTACTTTCTTTGCAAAGCTGGTTCTTCAGGTGCATGTCTTCTTGAATTGTTACCTTTTTCTTTCTTGTTTGTGCCACAATAGATAGCTTGGTTAGATGGACATTATAAGTCCTACCAGGTATGCAACCTAAGTAAGTGGTTTCACACAAACCTGAATTGCTACCATGTCCAGACTAAATTATAAACCATATTTTTCAGGATAAAGGCAGGGAAAGCCAAGCAGAAGCAAATAAATAAGTAAATAAATCAGAGAGCTTCAAGTAACATATTATGCCTCTTAGTCCTCTAATTAAAAAGTCAGAAAATATAATTTGTCAAGTAAGATTAGTTTATTTTTGAGCATAATGCTTTCCTTACAACACTTTAGTTTAAGAAAAAAAAGAACTGTTATAAAAAAACCCTCTTATCTTTGAAGGCCCATAATATTGGATCAGTATTAAATTGCAATGTCTAGTGCATAATTCTGTCCATCTTCTCATTCTTGCTATCATAAAATATGATAGTTACTGCACCTGTTTAGTCTCACTCATTCTTGGTTTTTAGCATAACCTATAAGACAACATTACATTGTGTGTCTTTTGTCTGTCCCTTTATGATTGCATTGTCTGATAAATCAGATGGATTCAGAGAACACAAACACCATAAAAATGAAACTGAACATAGAATTCATTCACTCAGAATCAGAACAGACTATGTCGCAAAAAAAATATATGAAATTTACAATGTTCATTTTAGAAAAATCTTTATTTGAAGGCATTGCAAAAGATGAGTTTAAAAAGCACAAGGGTGCCCCCTAGTGGAATTTTACCTCACATAACTAAGTGCAATGCATTACAAATCTATTCAGAATTACAGCAGTTTTTTATTTTATTTTGAGCACTTGAAGAAATCTGCATCCACATTTTCTCAAACTGCATTAATCACATTGCAAATTATTCTTCTAATTTTTAAGTCAGTTTAGTTTATTCATCCTTCCTTGTCCAGAGTCCATTGGAATAGTCATGGAACTAAAAAGAGAATATGTTCAACTTTAGTATCAGTTTATAATTATGTTAGCTGTATTTACCACTTTCATTAAGAGCAAATATAGAGTGGTGAATACTTAACAAATTTAAAGTCCTGGCCTTGGCTTTGTCAAGTCTTAACCTCATTTCATTTATTTTAATTAGATAATTTCCTTAATAGGTTGTAAGAATATATCTTGGCCTAAGCAAAGCATATGTAAAGGAAGGTAGAGATGTCCTTTGGAAGGGAGGTTTTCAAGATTCTGTTACTATACCCCATAACAAGAAAGTAGCATTCCAGGAATTCTTATAGTAGTGATTCCCAACCTTTTGTTCACCATGGACCCCTTTTAAATACCTTTTGTGGTGAGCACGGACCCCCAAACTAAACTCAAGATTGAAATCATAACATTTCTTCAAGCCTTTGCAGACAAAGGCTGGCATTGCAGCCCTCCCAGGGTCCGCGGACCGCAGGCTGAGAACCACTGCCTTATGGTTTTTGTTTCTTCACCTGACCTACTTAACGACTGGTATCAATTTTGAAAATCCAATCCAAGGCGATCTCTTAACATTCCTTTCCAGGATTTGACAATACATTCCATGACATTCTGTTTAGCACCCAAGAATAACCTAAGCTGGATGGCATTAACAATTATGTGGATACACAATTGTTCCAAAAGTTGTGCTAAAAGACATCATCAACAATTCCTGATCAAACTGGAGCCACTATTTGCGGCTGAGTTCCAACAAGCTTCAGCCATAGATTGTCGATTTTTTAAATATTTTCTTAATCACTTAAAGAAGTGGAAGAAATGTTTATTTGCAAATGATGCAAAGTTAGATGGGATTTTGAGAAAGAGATTTCAGGGATATACTTCATAGGTTAGATAGATTGAAAAATAATATAATAAAATAGACAACAGAAACTTATGCATTTGGAAGACAAAAATTACATGCATCTATTATGGACAGAGATATCTGGCTTGGTAATATTATTTATAAAAAAAAGATTTTGGAATAGTTGATTGCAAATTGAATATTATTCAGAGCATAATATGGCAGCAAAAAAGGCAAATAAAATTCTATTACATAAAGTATAAAAATGTAATTTCAAAATAATTGGAATTAACAGTTACAGTATTCTGCATTGGTCAGATTCTATTTAAATGCTGAGTCCATTTCTTAGCCACAAGATTTTAATAAATTTCTGCTACATAGTTTTTATGAAATGTAGATGAGGATGATTTACAGCTAGTAACTAATATGATGAAGAAAACTGAAAGAACCTTGAGAAGACTGAAGGAAATAGAACCCTTCAAATATCTGAAATTTAAGATTTATTCTGAATTATTCCAGAGAGCATTTTAAAGTTTCATGACATGAACAACAGTCAAAATTTGTTCTGGTTTATTCCAGACAGGACAAAGAATAGTAATTTAATATTAAAGGACAGATTCTGGTTGAAAGATAACAAAAACTTTGTAAGAGCAGTTAGATGGTGGAATCCATTATCCAAAGGAATAATGGGTTCCTTCTCCCTCAATGTATTCAAGCATGGATTCTTGAGTAATCTGGATTCCTGCACTGAGCAAGGGAGTAGATATGATGGCCTTTCCAACTTTATGATTCGACAACTAACTGGCAAGATATAAATTCAAGTCCCTATTCAGTTGTGGAGCTCTCCATGTCTTTGGCTCAGTTATTCTTTCTCAGTGCTGTGTGAACAAAATCAGGGAAGAGTCCTTGCCATTTATGTAGATCAGTATTCCAGAGAAGCAAGATATGACATAAATGCAATAAATAAAAATGTTTTATTACTGTTTGATTTTAAATTCTGGCTTACTCCCCATAGGAAAGACACTTACAAACATCATCACAATTGTAAGGTATTGCTAATTATTAAAATATATGGAATTAAGCTAAGGCTGCAGTTTTACTCATCTGATTATAATATATGGTATACTGGACAATTTTAAATTGTAACTATAGTAATCTAAAGGCCTTTTATATAAAAATAATATGTGATGACATTGTACATAATGCCTCTTAAAGCACTTTAAAATGAAAAGACAGTAGCTATAATTTATATTTTGAATTATTTGTCAAAATGTTGACAATGGACTGAGTTCTCTATATTTCCAGATCTTCTTAATCTTGGTCTTGGAAGAGGCCAATGTCAGAAGTTTTTCTTTATTTAAGAGTTCAGGGTTTGAGAATACTAGAATAAGAGAAACTAATCATATACTTCCTCAAATACTCCATTTCCCTCAAACTAACCACTACTGACCTCATCTCATTCCTAAGAGGTATGTAAGGAGCGTGCATAAGCACACAATTGTGCCTACCGTCCCTGTCCTATTGTCCCCAATTATTCTAACCCATTTCTTGTATTTATACTTACGTTTTATTATCTTGTAAGCTATTGACAAATAAAAAATAAAATAAAATAAAAATAAATGATATACCTTGTAACATAATGTAGTTTTTTTTATTGCAGAAAGAAAAAGGGACAGACGAAAAAAACCAAAGAGAGAAGAAAGCAAAGAAACCAGTCAGGAAAACAGAGACCAAGAATCCAGAAGGCAGGGCAGAGATCCAGAGAAAAAAAACAAAATGCAACCGAAGAAGAAAAGAGGCCAGAATAAACAGCAGAAACTAGTTGCCATCAGCACTGCACACTAACCGCCTTACACCACTGTTTAAGACTATTGCTGCTGCTATCACCACCAGACCTCCAGGGTCAGTGTTCTCCAATTATCACCAATAGACAATATTACAAGTTATACTTAGACAACATTCCAATACTTACTATATTCTCATGCAGTCACAGTTTAATCGGAAGACTGACATGAAGCAAGATTTTTGTTTAGGTTTTTTTTTCTTTAAATGGGATACATTCAACCTTATATTGCATGCTTCCATGCATCTCTTAAAGAGTGTCTTAGCAGGTGGCACTGTGGTTGATCTGGTCAGGCTTGGAAGCTCGGCAGGGTGCGGCCTGGCTAAGTTCCACAAGATTGGCAAAGTGGTAAGCAAAACTGGGAAGTCATGAAGAAAAAAAAAAAATCCCAGAAGAAGGGAGTGGTAAACCAATTCCACACTCTTGCTGAGGAAGCTACGTGGATGTGTCCCTGAAGTCACCAGGAATCAAGTGGATTCAAAAGGACTTTAGCTTTTATCTCTAAGGGTCAATTTAAAAGCTTGTATATAATTATCAATATGGTATAAGATATAACAATATATTGGATGACTACTTTTTCTTCTGTAAAGTATTTTTTCAACCCATTCTTTTATGAGGCAAATAATACCTAAGGTAAAAGATACAGTATCCCTAAGTACATCATTACAGTGTATAATACATTGCATAAAGAGAAGAAAGAAGAAAATATTTTCAGAACTGAATATTTAATACCGCAGTCTTATCAGAATTATGTTCACTGGATTTTGTGATATTAGAAATTCCAGACTGAAGCGAATTCCAAGGCTCTGAAGCGAAGGCACAAAAGAAACGGAAGCCTCAGTAAACATATTGCAAAGACAAGTGTTAGATAGCCCTATTATTTGCAAGATAGCAGAATACTTTCTGTCAAAACCTTGGTAATACAACTGTTCCATGCTTTATATCATTCTCATAACTGAAATCTTCCAGGGACTGAAAATCATATGGGGGGGGGGGAAGCAAAACACTGAGATAATAAAGAACAGAGATGGGAGATCACACAATTTGGACATTTGCACTGATGACTTTTTAATCCCTCTTGTAATTGAACATTGTCACACAGTCTGCTTTGTAAATGGAGAAAAGTATGCTGTTCTTTAGAAATGTTTTATCTAATAAACTAAGGCCACTTTACTAAATGTACAGGGAAATATCCAATTAACTCCTCCAGCTGATGGATTGATGGAATGGCAGAACAGGCACAATGCTATCAGCAGAGTGGGCAAGAATTCTTTAGGGTTGGACAAAGGATAAATATTTCTACACTATAGCTGAATTTACAGAATTTCCACAAGCAGAAAAACAATATCACTCATTTTTCTTCTCTCACAGTAAGTGAGCGCCAAAGTTGAGTTTATTCACTTGCTATGGACACAAACATGCTCTAATGTTTTTCTGGCCTGTTTTCATAACGTGGTCTTTCTTTGTTCCCCAAACCATTCCCAAGACAGTCTTAAATCATTGTTAATAGTACCCACTAGGGTGGTTATGATATCTTCTCTTGACACCGCTTTGCAGGAGATACAACCTGGCTAACTACTTTGTCAGCAAGGTGACCCATATCTACTAGTTGACCTTGGGCTAATGCTAGTATGCATTCTTCCCAATTCCCAGGCACTGGCTTCAAGGGCTATTGTGCTTTGGGAAGCTAAACAGCCTAGTTCTTTAAAGTTGGGTCCCCCTCATCCTCATTTCTGCCAGATGTCTGACTCAATCCCTCATTTTGCTTCTTGGAGCACCCTTAAACTGCAGCTAGCCTATGGTAGTGACAGGTGGGGAGGTATTGCAGGATAGCTATCTATCAATCTACTGCTTCATGGTACAGTCCCCATAATGTCTATCAATTGTCATTCAGGCAGGCTGCTTCTGATTGCTTACGTACTGAACATGAGTTTAGCGCTTTTCTAGAATAGCACTAAATCTGTCTCCAGCTTTGTTCAGATATGGGTTTAGCAGACAATTCATCTCTAAAAGGGAGCTTCTATCACTTTCTTTTCAAATGCAGAGACAAAACACTAGTCTGACCATTATCAAATTTGCCTCCTTGCCAATCTTAGCCCACATTGACTTTCATAGGGGACTCCAATAATGCCTGTCTTAATGGGCCTTATACACTGAACAGGTTAGCCATCTGAGGTAGATAGGTCAGGAAACAAACCACCACAAGAAACATCAGAACTCTATTTTACTTAGACCAAAATAATAGAATCTTGAAAGCCTGATACAATTTATGTTTCCTTCCCACTTATATCCAAAACTGTCAAGGTAGGCCAAACCCGAGTTTCTCCCTCAGACACTACTGTCTATCTGGGCTTTATTCCTGTACAATAAGGACAGTTTCATTTATTGGCATCATGCCTGCATCAAAATAGGAATGGCTACTAAGGATGGCAGATTGTGTACCACTATAAAGACAGATGGGTTACACTTCAACCATGAGAAAGAATCATAAATAAGCTATGGACACAACAATTCTCAGAATGGAGTTATTACAAATTAGGAAAATTAATTTCAATCAATTAGTGTTAACACTATTCTATTTTGTGAAAGACCATTTATTTCTTTTTTCCTCACAAGCTAACAGGGCAGCAGATAGGAATTTGTTTTTGAATACAGGTAATCAATTGCATTCTGACAACTAAAAACTAACCAGGATTTCTCTTGATCTGGTCAGATTTTGCAGTGTTGTTTTAATGAAATGTCAACAGTTCCCTTTTAATCTAACCATATTTTCAATTGTATAACAAAACTTGCACCTATTTACATTCTAGTCTAGAGCTTTCACTTCAGGTTGAAGTACCTTGTTTCAAAAACTATATTATTAGCTATAATAATGATAGAGTTAATTTGGATAACCACATTCCTTTTTCTTCCTACTTCAGTTTTAGTACGAAGGTCAAGTGGCTTTGGGAATTACGTGATATTTGGCTTCCATGCTTCCAAATATTACTCCACAAGTAATCTCCCAGTTAAATTAACTTGGTCTTGAAATTGAATGAGTTCACTATGATGATTTGGACTTGACTTTTTCTTATCCTTGCCCTAAAATGGTAAGCATGAATGAGATTTTATAACCTGGCTAGATCCCAACATTTATCCACCTGACTTAGAAAATCTTGCCCACCCTTCATTTTCAGTATGTGATTTATGCTTCTCATATAGGAAAAGACATAGTTGCCTTGGCGTGAAACTGATTATGATTAAAAAGAAGTGCAAAGAGATTTTTGGCTGCATTTGTTAATTAATAGCAAGATATCACAGGAGACAAAACACTGCTGATTAATGCATGCCTTGGGTGCAAATAAATAAATAAACCATGGCATCTTAAATGTCTCAAAAATGCTTTTTCAAAAGGCAAGTAGACTATGTTCCTTTCTTGAGGAAGACATTTTACCTCTCATCCAAGAATGATGAGAGACAAAACATCCTCCTCAAGGGAAAAAAACCTGGTACAGTTGCCTTTTGAAAAAACACCTTTTGAGGTAACCATGACCTGGAAGACTGAGAACCTCCATAGACATTTTATCATATAGCATTACCAAAGAATCTGCATCTCAAGAGAAATCCCAGCTGCAATGTAATTGGAAAACGGGCATAAAAATAATATTAATATTATAAACATGTATTAAAATCTTAATTTTAATAATCTCAATGTTGCTTTTTCATAGGATTTGGCATTTTCTAGTAATTAACCATTGTTTCTTCCATCTCACTTATAGCAACTGTGCCAATTCCCTGGAGTAGAGGCGTGTAATGTACAAACTTGGAAGCTGATTTAAACTATAATAAGGAATATTTGTATGTTACATTCCTTTTGTAATTATTTCCCCCACTCAAGGCCACATGGGTAGAACAGTGATGCTATTACTGGGGAGAGGGGAATGCCAGTATTTTTAATCCATTTCCTCCATTTTAGTGGGATTTTTAAAAACCTGTATATAGTTGTGTTAAAACTGTCAAAGCTGTGCCACCCTTTTGCTACCAATTTTTGATGGCACTACTTGGTTTGTTGTACAGACTGGGCAGAGGATGGAGTGTTAGAAAGTCCACAAAGACTACAGTTTCCCCAATGCAAGCTAAAACTGTGGAAACATTTTAAAAAACAGCATTAATATCTGTTCCTATACAGTTAAAGTGCCAGCCCCACTTCTACAGTAGTGTGTGGGTAATTAGAAATGGAAATAATTATCTGCAGCAACATATTCTTCAAATTCTTAACATACTAGGGCAATCAAATTTGAAAAACAAAATAACATGATGAATTTAATTTTCCAAGGAATATTTTATAATAGCTGTCGTTCACCATACTTCCTAGGGAAGCTGGATTTGCAGTTCAGCAATATGCTGAAACTCCTAAAAAGTGTGGAGAATGACAGCAAATTTATTGTGCTGTTTTGCTTTTCAGAATTGATTATTCTGGAACACTGAGAATTTTGACTGATAGAGGAAGTTTGTATGTCTTCAAATTAATACATGAATCAATGTGTGTGATATTGCAGACATAAGGGAAAATACATTAATATTGATAATTATTTCCATTCTTATTCATCCATGTAACCCTGTGGTATTGGAGCTGGTACTTAAAATATATAGGAACAGATATTCATGAACTTTATCTCCACTGTTCCACTGTTGTTGAAATTATGTTATGCATCAGATCCCCCCCCCTTTTTGCTCGTTGTATTCTGCAACTTATGCTTTGATATATGAAGACTTATGCTATGTAAACCTCCATTAAATAATGCCTAACTTTGTGTGCCCTAATCTGATTAAAAATTATTCTGATGCCATATCATTTGTACTTCCAACAACAGTGGAAAAGAATTGATAAAGAAAATTACAACCAAGATCGTGTGATTAAAAATAAGCTGGTTCAAATGTGAATTTTGTCATATTATTTATATTAACCATTTGCCATTAAAAAGGCTTAATGCAGCTTTCTGCATATTTTTATCTATTGGCTCCATACACAGAAGTAAGGTCTTAGATCATCAGAACAGTTCTGCTTCAAACATCAGCAGATCAGCTGGCTGTCTTCATTATTAGTTCCCAAAGAAACTAGCAATGACAATAAGACTGTGTTATAGACTCTGCAATTTTAGGCTATGTATGAGACTTGAAAAGGTTATGTGTTATTAATTTTGTCAACTTAGATCAGCTGCAAAGCCAAAGGAATACAAAGCCAACTGGAAATTAAAACCTTAAACATGACAGGCTTCCAAAGACAGCATTCTGTGTCCCAAGCTTTACAGCAAACAACATGCCAAATACAAGGACAGTTCTACTTTGTCGTTATGCTCTAGAAACATTACTTCAGTGCCAAAATCATCATATTTCACCACTATCACCAAAAACAGTTTAGTAAGGATATAAGGATAAAACAATTACGGCCTAGTAATGACAGTTTAATGGACAGCAGTCCATTTCTATCAATGCCCACGATGAATTCTTCAGGATATATTAATTTGATACAGTAAGTGCAGAGAGGGAAAAACCAATTAAGGTTTCATGTCCTATTGTGCAACATACTGCATATGCATGAGTGCACCCTAATTAGTCCCACTGAATCAATGTTACAAAGAGACAGAGAGCTTGAAAACAACCTCAGAAACAGCCACAGATGTTTCTTATTTTTAATTATAACCAATATAACTGGCAAAACATCATTGTCATGGTTACATGTCACACTATAACTTTCAAAAAACAAGAGCCAGTGGAATGTCAAGGAAATGAATGGACCAAAACTCTCAGGCTTTTATGTCACAACACATCTGAAGTGTCATATAGCAGTGGTCCCCAACCTTTTTTGTACCAGGGACCAGTTTCATTTGTACCAGGACAGTCTTCATGCAGAAACACTTTTTTCAGGACGGCAAAATCAATTCTTCCCCAATATGTAAAGAGCTCTTTACTATTTCTTTACTAAAACATATTTTTATATATATTTTAATCACGATTATTCATTCTTGCAGCCTGGCTCAAAATGATCCACGGACGGTAGCGGTCCGGGGCCCAGTGGTTGGGGACCTGTTCATATAGACTCCAGAAGACTGAAATGCCATTTTCAATTAGGAGTTCACAGTTTTATTTTTATTTTTATTTTTTTAACAGAATTTTACTTAATTTTTACAAACAAACCATATACAAACAAAACACAAAACATAAAAAACATAAAAATATCTTTTTTGACGGCAAGTTGAATCCCGGGTTACATCTTTTTTGTACAGACAATAAATCAAGTTCGTTGCTTACATTTATTATAGATTCCATTTCTTATTCACATATTTTACATTTTTATATAAGCTTCTCCCCTCTTTTCACTCTCTTAATTCTGTTATATTTATTTCATCCTCATTTAAATCTTTATCTTATATCCTTTGTCTGTTCCTATTTAAGTGTCTTTATATTACTCTTTTCTCATTTAACACAACAATTTCTTCTGTAATGACCAATTGGGTATAATACCTTATCATAGCTATATCTCTTCCCTAGTTTTAAAGCTTAACATAACACATAATTTTCATTTCTTGCATTCTGCGGTATGTACATTCTAAGTATAGACTCAATATTTTAAACAAGCAAAAAAAATTTTTTTTTAATAATATATATTAATTAAAACAATCCATAGCAATTAAATTATATCATTAAAATTAGTATTCATTTACAGTCTCTAACATTTTTACACAATCCTTTCTAAATAAATATCATGCTTTACTATGGGAACATTTTAGATTTTGCTTAGTTCTTCCCCTATTGTTCACTTATGTTTTTAAAATATTATTAACAATGGACAATGTCCCACTTTTTTCTTTTAATTCAATTCTCTCTCATATTTGATTTCATTTATTTTATTTAAAAAAAGAAAATTTCGCTAAGTTACATTAAATATTTTGTCCCATTTATAATCCATATTATTCCAATTTTGTAACATTATTTCAAAACCAACATACAACAAACAATCTTATGCTACCTTGCAAGAATTCTCTTTTTCAATTGTATTGTTTACCCATTATCTCTAATAAATTCTGTTTCTTTACATCTTGTTTCAAACCTTTTTAGCTTCTCTTCCCTTTTTCCTCCCTTGCTTCTCCACTGTACCCTTTTTTTTACCCCTTTGTCTCTAATCTCCACCTCTTGTGTTATTTTTCTTTTCTGTTGCTTTTCTGATGTCTGTGTCCCTTTCACCTTATTTTCCCCTTTCTTTGGTGTTTTTTAGTCTTAAATTCTCCATTCTCTTCTATTCCTTTCCTTTCTTCCCAAATAAAGTTGCTTGTTATTAGGATGGTTTCTTCTTTCATCCCAATCTTCTTGTTCTTGGTAGTTTCTCATATGTAGAAATTGCATTTAAGAAACGAAAACTAGAGCCAAAGAATCCTTCTTTCTTGTTTCTTGTTCATTAGTTATTATAATTTTCCATTTTCAGTTCATGCGTAAGTATATGCATTGTAAAAAAAGAAAAAGAAATTTAAACGACCCACAATGATTTTAATCATTCAAATAAGAAGTTTCCAAAAATCTCTAAAGTCACCGAAACAACTCAAAAACACACAGTCTATTTCATTTAACACCTCTTTCTTTTTTTCACTTTTTTTCTTTCATTTTAATAGCTTTCAAAAGAACTTCAAAATTCTTTTGACCTTCAATCCATCTGATAGAATAGCCACAATTATCGATCCAAAATAGAAAATCCAAGTAAGTAAAGAGGCCCAAAACCAAAGAAGAAAAAGGAATAAAAAAAAGCAAAAATAAAAATATTACTAGATGTTAAAATAGTACAAAAGAGGCTGGCAAGTTAGAGATTTCACAAGTTAGTATGGCTGCACACTGCACTTTATTTATTTATCAAAGGCTCTTATTATGACTCTTCTTCTCCAGCAGTTTCAAAGCACAAGCCATCAAGTGTTGAAATATTGATAAGAGTCAGGAAAACACTGTAATGATATTTTTCTGTGCTCTCCCTCCATCGTTATCACATTAAAATATGTCCTTAGAAGGATAGTTATACGTTTCTCCAATTCAAATAAAGTACTTTCAAGCCTTCTAGTTGGGCAGTGTTGCAAATCTCTTTAATACTTTTTTCCCCCCACCAGAAAGAAGAGTAATGTTATACAAAACTCAGAAACAAAGAAAGAAAAAATCAAAGAGCGGGTCTCTATCCTAATGAAAATTAAAAAATCAAAAGAAGCATGAAAATTATATAAGAAAAATTCAATCTGGTTACTACAAAATCACATTAAAGTCCTCAGGAAAAAAAGTATTAAGGAAAGAATCCAAGCCTCAATTTGACATCACACTAAAAACGCCGGCTTAAACAATTACAGTCAAACAAAAATTAAAGGTCACACGTTTCTTCTTCGTTCAGGATATTCTTTCAGATCTCAGCCATTTCATTACAAAACGAGGTTTCTTTCATTCACCAGCCGATACTACATCGCTGCCAACCAACTTTCTTTTTCGGAGTGTCCCGGCTTCAGAGCTTTGGAGGCTGCCTTTTCCACCGCAGAAAAGGGCTTCTCCCGGATCAAACCAGAGATTTGCCGATATTCTCTGGAGATCTGGGACTGTGCCTTCAACAACCCCGTCTCTACGGGACGGTTTAGGTCGTTAGCGAGTACAGTGGGCGAAATATTGAGCTGGCGATCTCAGAGCCCCGTAGATCGCAGCTGTAGCACTGAGACGAAAGCTTCGCCTTTAGACGAAGCTCCGCCTTCTCCCAGGACTTCAAGTTTTATTTTAGTAATCAAAAGGTTTCATCCAACTCTTTTTTTTAGGAACACCATGTTTTATAATTCTTTTCTAAAGAGTGCAAATATGCTTTAACAACTTAATGAGGATTTTTTTAATGCACTCTACTTTTTAAATCTGCACTTTAAAAAAAATGTTCATGGAAGTTAGCTTATTAGCAACTTAGTAACAAAATCTTCATGAAATGATTTTGAAAATTCATGCAGCAGCCATAAATTTAAGATTTCCATGGGCACTGGAATTCTCAAGCCACTGATCTGACAGACAAAATAAAAATGTAGACAGAGATGAAAGGTGGAAACAAACAGGTAAGGAAACAAACTAAAAGTCCAGAGGTCAAGGACAAAGGGAGATGCTACAGTGGCGGAAAATAGCGTAGAACAGGACCATAAAGCATGTAGTATCACAGAGAATGAAGCAGACATAAGAAAAAAAAATCCAGTCCAATCAGAACAGTCAGAATAAGACAGGAGGGCATTGGAATTCTCAAGCCAACCCACTGATCTGCAGCGATATATAAAATAAAAATATAACCATTTAAACTCAACAATAGGGAACAAGATGAAAGCCCAAAGAGATTTCATATGGTGATCTTTAGCAAACCACTCTCAAAGCACTTCAGCAGAGTACTAATAATGGTCTTTGCAGCTTACACATTTAAGCTGTTGGGCAAGCAGGCAAACAATTTTAGAAGCCCTGGTCCTCTTTCTCCAGCAGCAATGCATAACCCACAATAGGTCTTTTAGCCCTCAGCCATGTACTTAAGTAACTGAAGTTTGCCCCAGAATTCCATAATTGACAGCAACAACTTTTCCCTGCAGCAGCTGCTGTACTGACTAGTTTGGATAAGTTTGGGGTGGGGGGGAGGGAATAATGCAACAACCGACAAATCATAACACTTGGCACAGCTGGAATGATGCTGCTTGAAATAGCTGGGATTTGTTCAGAGATGAAACTGCTTTTTGTCCAAACTGCACAAGAAAACTCTCTGAACATGAATGTTTTATTTCAAGCTTGGAACATGTGAAATAGTGCTTTGAGGTTGAAGCATTTTGTCCGTGCTATGACTCCACAGTATAGACAGAATGGCCAAGAATCACAGGTTGCCGTTAAGTGCAATCTCTTCTGATCTTCATGCTGCTTTTCACTGAAGATATCTTTTACAAATTCTGTTCATGTTTTTTAACTGTAATTATATCTACATAAATTTTGAAGATTTTTTTTTCTCATCACTTAGAAATATATGAAGTTTAATATAAAAGAACAAGTTTCCTCAGTAAGGCACTGAGTCTACAAACCAGAATTGTTCTAGCTGCGAGTTTTTGATATCTCATGGACTTAGGAACAAATCAACCAACAACAAAAAATCTGTACCACTACAAATTCTATAATACAAATCAGTGATTCATCAGCAAATTACTGTAGTAAGCTGAAGTCTAAATTTAGATATATACCATCAACATTTTTCTTTTTTCTTTATTACTATTTGCTCATTATTATTTTGCCTGGAAACATCTAACTGCAAATATAACTTGAATTACAAGCTGAATAAAGATGTAAAAGACAAGAGTACTAGCATCTGAATTGCAAAAAAGTTATTTAAAATGAATGTTAATGAATATTTTTGTAAATATGTCTTTGTAAACAAAGACACTAATGTAAATGAGGCAAAATTTTATAGTTGGATGCCAAATTTATGAGAAAAGAGTTGCATGAATATTAAGCTCACATTGATATAGTATTATTTGTTTGATAAAAATGTCCATATAGTGGTATTTAATTCTGTGATTTTGATACTGAAAATAAAACAAAACAAAAATCTGATTGGTAAACCATTGGTAAATCACTAAACCATATAAGGAGTGGAAAATGGCTATAGAAACAAAAACAATTTAATTTTGCACTCAGTTACAATTCTTACCACAAAGTGATGAAATCATTATATATTGCAAAAAAAAAAGTCAGACTGATAATGGACATGGCCAATTAAGATACAGCTTGGGTCACAAAGACAAATTCCCACAGAAATATAAAGTCTTTGAAAGAACTATAAAAAGCACTTGTGGAATCTTCCTTCTTGGATTTGTTACAATAGCAAGAAAGATCCTTCCTAGTACTGTCATAATAATCATTTGTATCAATGCTACTGTTTATTGTGTAGTCAAGTAAACTTTTTTGACATTTTGATATTTTCATAATTAAATACTATTTAATGCAATCAGGGGAGTCCTTGATGCCCTCTGAATTTGGTTTTTTTTTCCTTGCAGACATTTCATTATCTAAGCTAGGTAACATCATCAGTGATTGGTGTAGAGAGCACCAAGGACCCCTGAGCTACAAATATTCTTCTTTATTGGTAATAGAAGCAGATTCTGAAAATGTAGTTTTTTTACTTTGCATTTATTAATGAAGATTACTTAAAACTATTACCTTTAGGTCACAGAGAAGAGCTGAAGAGCTAATTTTAAATAATGTATGCTTCTTATCCCATTACTGGTTTTAAATATTCATTCTCTTAACAACGCAGCTCTATTTTTCCCCAAGAGTTGATATGACAGATAGAGAACCATTTAAGTTCCCTCTCCTCGGCACATCAACAATTATAAATGTGACTCAAAAGCTGTGCTACCAAATTATATCTGTAACTATGGCAGCTAAAGTAATTGTGAGATACCAAGGGGAAATATGATAAGGGAGGGAGGGAGATCAATTTGGAAAGGAGGGACTAATTTAAGATCTTACAGCATTTCATTAATATGCCCAATTTTTCTCTTGACATCTTCTAATACAAGAATCTATGAATAATATTGTAAAATCAAACCAGGAATTCAATTCATCAGAACTCTTCCTCCAACAGAAAGCCTCCTCACTTCTTAGCACTCAGAGGTTAATGAACTCACACTTTCTTCTAGGGCATGGGTGTCAAACTTGCAGCATCACATTGCTGTCACATGATATTTTGCAACATTTTTCCCTCCGCGGAACTGGGGTGGGCATGCCCTGTGTGTGACACATCCGGCCCGTGGGCTGCCAGTTTGACCCCCATTCTACGGGATTGTTAGGTTCCTTAAATTAAGATTTAAACTTTGATGAAGTTTTTCAGTACCTTGACACAGCAAGTATACAGCAAGAAAGCATTAGGGTAAGACTGGAAATGAACTGTTGCCTACAGCTGCAGTTCCTACACTTACATTTGAGGCCAAGTCCCAACTTTAGATACTCTCTCTGGTTCAGATCTAGGTGCCATCCCTATCATATAACTGGCTTACATTTTTTACCCTCAGATTTAAATGGCAGTTGTTTGTTTACATTTTCTTTATTCCCACCCTGTGAAACTTCACGTCGTAATATAGCCCTACTATTATACTACTGATCAAGGATGGCATACTAATTTTGTTTGTTTCTTTTGTGAGTCTTTTATTCCTCGGTGGACCTTCTTTGCATTTATTCTGTCACTGTTCATCACCTGAGAAACTGTCCCTGAATACAAACCTTTTGCATAAGCTGATCTTGTTTTACGTTGTTCAAGGTACTTTACTAACAATGAACTTACAACCATGAATTCAATTTGGTTTTTATGACTGTGATGTAATTTGGGAGTTCAGACAGCCATAAAATATGCCCACATTTTTGCAAGGGTCTACATACAGAAATGCCTCCTTTTGTAGGCAAATCTATATGAAACTGACATCAAAATCACAAAACTTAGTTTTCTGGTATTAAAAAAAAAACCAAGATCTGGAAAATATCTACAGAAATTCTCAGTCGTCCAGGTCATGGTTGTCCCAAAGGTGCTTTTTCAAGAGGTAACTGGACTTTCTTGTTTTTCTTTGAAGATGTTTTACTTCTTATCCAAGAAGCTTCTTCAGCTCTGACTGATAGTGAGGAATGGAAGGATTTATACACTTTGTAGACAGCTGGTCATTTGCATCATTAAGGTCACCTGGAAGTTAATCTGTTTCACCTGAATGTTGCAAATGGGTGTGAAGCCTTTTTGGAACTGATGAAAGGGTGCATTGTAGACTGGAGATTGATGGTGTTGTATCCCATCCCTCTCCCTCTGTTAAAAGGCGGCTGATCAATTTTGACATAGATGGCCTCTTTGACCTCTCTTTCAAGCTAGCTATGCTCTCTGTCCAAAATGTGGACGTTGCTGTCTTCAAGAGTAGCCTTTGTCTTTTAAATGCAGATGGACTGCTGAATCTAGTCCTGATGGGTTGGTTCTCCTGTGCTGTGCCATCCATTTGTGAAGTGCATGTTTCATTTCCCCAATGTACAATGTATATAAAACCAACCTTCCATTCCCCCACACCATCCAGTCAGAGCTGGAGGAGCTTGTTGGAAGAGAAGCGAAACGTCTTCTTCCCCCCCCCCCAANTCCCCCCCCCCCCAAAAAAAACCAACAAACCAAAAAGTCCAGTTGCCTCATTGAAAAAGCACCTTTGGGACAAGATCTGGAAAAGGAACGTCGGCACACGAGTCTGCTTTCAACACGTCACAGCTGATTTGCAATTTATGCATCTTTCCTGGAAAGCTGGTCCTAATCCAACTCACGGGACCTTCTTGAGGATGCCTGCAGAGACGTCAACGTTAAAAAAAATAAAATAAAATCATTACATCTCTTAGGATGCATTTAAAGACAGAAGGCTTTCAATTCCTTCCTTCCTCCCCACCATTAACTACCACAGGCTTCCCGTAAGCACGAGCGGCAGCTTTCCTCAGGGAGGGAAAAGAAAGCTCGCGCCGGACTTCCACTTTGCAAGGCTTGGCGGCAGCAGGAATCCACGATCGTGCACAGTTTCTGCTGCGCTTGCTGCTGGAGTGCCCCGAGCCATCTGGCTTCGGGGCTATAGCTACCCCATAGAGGTAGCTGAAGACAGGGGAGACCTAGCAGAGGTCAGGGGGAGTCGCACCCCCCTCCTCAGCTGGCTTAACTCCCTTTTCCGAAAGCAGTAGAGCGGCGGTCAGAAATAACTGCCACAAAGAAGCATTCATCCAGAAAAGAATGTGCAGGAGGAAGCTGAGAAGTGAAAGTTTTGGCTGACCGGGAGAAGCAACATCCAAGATATCCTGGAATTTAAATTTTGGAAAAAGATACATCGT